>JANHFL010006360.1:450109-461458 GCA_032468155.1 Oxyrhabdium leporinum | reverse complement strand
CAGCTCTGACTGGATGGTGGGGAATGGAAGGATTTATCATACCATCCAGTCAGAGCTGAAGAAACTTCTCGGATAAGAAGCGAAACGTCTTCAAAGAAAAACCAGAAAGTCTAGTTGCCTCTTGAGAGAGAAAAAGCACCTTTGGGGCAACCATGACGTGGATGACTGAGAATCTCCACAGACAAAGAGGTCGGTGCAATGTAGCACAAAGGAACAGGGCAGCCTCACTTAAGGGGGTCCTTTACAAATACTTTTTTTAGGGAAGCCAATCACCTTTAAAGCTTGGCACAACCTTAGTATGTATCCAAACATATTGTATAGTCATGTTCTTCTAAATCCAGAACTATGAACTCTTAATTCATAATAGATATACCTCGACTTAAAACAGTTTGTTTAGTAACCGTTCAAAGTTACAGTGGCAAAGTGGTAACCGTTCAGTGGCAAACCATTCAAAGTTACAATGTTTTTCACAGTTACGACCTTGGCAGTATCCCCACGATCAAAATTCAGATGCTTGGCAACCGGTTCATATTTATGACCATTGCTGTGTCCCAAGGTCATATGATCACCTTTTGAAACTTTCTGAAAAGCAAAGTCAATGAGGAAGACAGATTCACTTAACAACTGGATTACTAATTTATCAACTGCAGTGATTCACTTATCAACTGAGGCAAGAAAGGTTATAAAATGGGGCAAAACTCACTTAACAAATGTCTCACTTAACAGCAGAAATCTTGGGCTAATATACTGCAGTTAGTAAACCTAATAACTTGTGGGAGCTAAGGCAACATGCAATACCTGTAACACATATGAATACAAGGGAAATGTGCTAATTGTTATCACTGTTGTACCATCTACACTGGGCCCAATTGTGACTACTTTAACAGCAGAATGGCTACTCCACCAACTGGTTAATGAGATGCTAACTTTACCTTTCCTGGTCAGAATTTTGCTGTATTTCTGGATATAAAAATACATCCATGGAAAGATATCTTGATTAGGCGTTACTGATTCAGTGATTATTATAACTATTGCCCATTTTTCTCATTCTCTCTTGCCTTTGTATTTAATCATTAGATTTCTGTATCCACAACACAGGGACATGTACAATCATTTAAAGTGCTATTATAAATGTCTACTTTCCACATCGCTTTTTAGATGGTATCAGAAGAGATATATCTTAGTGTCTCCCTTTTTTCTCATAGATCTTTTAACAACTTCACTGCATGAATGTTTCCCAAAATTGCAACACAAAAAAATTGTAGCTTTTTTCAAATGATTGAGCAAGGAGGATTCAGGGATTTTTTGTCTGACCTAAGGATGCAGCATACTTAGGCTTGTTCTACAGGCAAGAAAGGACAACCTGGAGTTCTAAGGATGCAAGCAACTTTCAGACCTTTTTGTGTGTATTTTTGGAAAATTTGCTGACCAATGTTCTTGAATATGTTGACATAATTTCTTGCTGTTTTTGTGGCAGGAAACAATTCGAAAAAATGTAGTCTAAGCCCAAAGAGAAGCGAATGCTAAAACACCACCCAATCATGGGAATCATGCACAGAAGATCTTGGTCTCATCACTTGGCATCATTCATCATCATGCCTACTCTAGCCCTTGCCACCCAAAAAAACATTAAGTGAAGACCCTACCCGGTATGGCCAATGAAGCTGGATAAAGACTTCCTAATTATTTGCTGAAAGTTGGCTAACAAAGCGTGCAGAACAGCCACTGCTAATGTTGTCCTCATGTTTCTTGACCACATTTACTACCCAGACCTCACAAGCCTTTTACTAATATTTCTGTAGGTTCTGTGTCCCTAGAAATATTGTTACATCTGGCTTTGCTTATGGTGAAATTATATGGTTTGGGAAAGGTCAAATTACTACAGAACTGATGGGAAGTGTATCCACTATATTTAGATAGCCTGTCATGTACTCTCACGTACAGAAGTACAACTTCGTGAACAGCATGTGTCATTAAAACCAAATAGTAAAAATCGGCAAGTAATCAACCTACAGAACCTTATATACAAATATTGTTTCGAAAATACCATTTTTATTTCCACCTACATAATATGAAAAGGCTCACTTTGAGTAAAGTATTAAATGTAGTTGATGAATCATCATAAAATACTGTATAAGGGTGTTAGCATTGCATGATACATATGAATTAAGTGATCTGAGAATATTATTAATTTGTGTTTAAAGTTACTGAAATTAATTTAGGCTTTTCGTTTTGCATGAAAGATGGATGTCACTGCTGAAATCTGTAATTTGGGAACAGCGGTAAAAAGTTTCTGATATCAGAAATATATAACAATATATATATATATGGTTTTTTTATTAATTGCTGAAGGGGGGAAAGGGAGCAAGAATATTTTGATGATATGAAAGTAGATACATAGCACTCTGCTTTGCATTCGTCTTCCTAAACAATGAAGTTCACCAAAGAATTTTTTTTTCAGTCAGTATCTTAGGATGCCATTGGAATGTTGCCTTTGCTTCTTCATATACAATGGTACCTTGGTATTCATCATTAATTTGGTTTGGGAGGCACGATAAGTACCAAAAGCTATGAGTACCAAACAAATGTTCCCATAAGGAATAATGTAGTGAGTCACAAGGCAGCCGACATTGACAGGTTTTAGCTTGAGTGTTGCATACCAAGCAAATGATGAGTGCTGGGACAAAATTTTCATGTCAAAATGCATTGAGTCCCAAATTCGAGTTTCAAAGCAGTTGAGTACCAAGGTACCATCGTAAATGCATGTAGCTTCTGGAATGTATTGTTTTTACAAGGGTGTAATGGAAAGTACTACACATCTGAACCACTTGGTAACTTGCATAAGGTAATGGTAGTTAGCCAATACATAAAATTTTGAGGGAGAAATAGATAGAAAACAAGATGTAGAACACTTTTAGCAAAGCTAAAATTGCCCTTGATATAAAAGGTATTCAGTTATGACTATGATGATACAGTTAATCAAAATCTTCTACAAAGTTAGAATTCACATTTGCCATTAATATAGATGGGTTAAATGGGTAGGTTGCGTGCATAGTGTGCTGTGTTTCATTTTGCCTGCAAAAGAAGTGAGAGGATTAAAAGATGCTTGTGTTTGCACAAACTATCGTGCTTTATACACAAATCCTACTAATGCTATAGAGCTATGAATGTTGAACATTCAGATTCCATTTAAAGTTTGTTAGCTGGAGCTGCAGTTTGGAACTTTGGAGAAGTCCTTTGATTTCATGCTCTTTTGCTTTGCGTAGCTTTTAGGTTGTTGCTGTTTTTTCAATGAAACACTCTGTATTTGGTTGGTTTCTTAAACTTTGGGGTTCTGCACTCTATCCTTGCTCTTATAGCTTGTTGAAACTCACTTTAAAGGGTGCATTTAAAAATGTGATGACTTCTGTGTTGACTTGTGTAGCCTTTGTATACCCTCTTCTGGCCTATACGTGGGGATGTGTTGGAACTGTTGCTGAGTTTTTGCTCAGTCTTTGATTCTCTTGATGAGATTTCAGAAGACCTTTGTTTGCTAGTTGTAGAGGTGAGGGTAAATACTGTATTTTCCTTTATTTTTTGTGGTCTTTTGCTGTTTTGTTAGGATCTGTTCCTTCTTTATGCAAGAATGGAACACAGCAGTGTTTGATATAATTAAAAAGCATACCAAATATAAAGCCTGACCTTACTAAGTACTTGAGATGGTTGCTTGTTTTGAACATCAATTGCACAGCTACTGAAAAATTGGCTATTTTGTTGTTGATGATGATGAAGAATGATCATGTAGGAAATGAAATAAACAGCACAGCACAGCAAGTACACTTTCAGCCTGATTTGCTTGTGTCCAAGTTAGAAAATGTTAATTGAAAAGAATACAGTTAAAACTACCAATTTTGTCCAGTTGATTAGCTGAATATATAAGTACTTACTTAAAGAAATGAGAAAAACATTTATTGAGAAGAACAGAGGCATTCTAATTTTCTGCTTCCATGTCAACTAATTCCTACAAGGATTTAATATTTTGAGCACATTTAAAATCATCCCTTGGGTCATTTTTTTTCTTCTCTGTGTTACATAGGTAGCTGGTTTCAGTAAACAAAATCTGTCACCCCTAACTATTCTTGGCATTCTGAGTTACAAAAAGGTAGCAAGGGGCTTATTGTAGTTTCACATTGTTTTCAGGGCTCAAACATTTTAAATGTTTCAAATATTTCCCATCAGAGTGCAGTTTGAAGCAAAACTAATATCCTTAACAAAAAAAATTACCAGGTAATCATTAAATGTTGGCACATCTAGTAATATTTTCTCTGTTTTCCTACTTTATTAGATCAGAATAATTCATCAACTGACTTATATTTAGATAGCAGTTTTATGTTCTTTATCTTCTTGGTCCTAACTTTTTTGGGTGGGGGGGAGGCTTTATACTTTTCCCATTTGACTTCTGTAGATCTGTTACTTTGATCTCTGTGTCATGCTCTCATGAACAATTGAGGTTTCCTTTGTCTGCTAGATTTCCAATCTCTGATATATTTGTTATACCATATTGTGTATCATAAAAATGAACCAGGAAAGAAAGGGCTTCAGAGAGTTGAAAACTATTTCTCTTTCTGATTCTAGGCAGTTGCAGTATGTCGTGTTGCTCTCTGTGATTGGTTTGTTTTGGAATATCAGGTCAATTTGTAATTTTTAAAAAAGCATCCTTCTATTGTTGAACTCTATATACTGTATATATTACTCGGATCTGGCTAGGCAGACTGGGCCAGATTACTCTAATTCAGAGCAACATTAGCATCAGTAGGAGGATCAAGTGAGGTGTCCTCTACTCTGTTTATATATAAAATGAATTGTCAATTTTTCTACCTCCAACTGGAATAACAATCTGTGAGGCAGTTTTGAAGCATTGCTCCCTCATTTTAGGCTAGAAAAACAGAACAGGTCCTTGTGTCACTTAGTCTGCAGTTTCTGTTATGTATGTGTGTACCTTCAAGTCGGTTTTGACTCCTGTCAGCTGTCTGAACAAATCCCTGCAATTTTCTTGAGATTTCAGAAGTGGTTTGCCCTTATCTCCTTCCTAGGCTGAGATAGAGCGGCTGGTCCAAGTTACCTAGCTCCAAGGTGAGACTGGAATTCACGATCTCCCGGTTTCTAAGTTGATGCTTAACCGTTCCACTAAACCCAGTCTCTGTTGTCATGTGTATCCAGATGTAATGGCTCTTGAAGACAAATAATAGCTCCTACACAGCAATGGAGTGAACAGAGTAGACCAATTAAGGACTTAATAGCTGCCATGGCAACATGGGGTATCCTAATATGTTACAATCCCAAGTTTAATTTCAGAATAAGCTGGCAGTAGTAGATTATCCCTTTGGCATGACTGAATGATCTCTTTTACCAAGGCTTTTGGCTCAATTTACTATTAGTAGCAACTGACTTTAAATAGGGTAGGATTTAATGTGATTGTGGCATTGCTGTATAAACTGATAATATCAAGATTTCTATATGGGACTAGATTTTGTTCATCCATTGCTATCTTCTGATAGCAGGTGTATGCTTACGCAGAGAGAGAAACTTAGAACACACTGAAAAGTGAATAATAAAGTCATGAAATCCAAATAGCACAAACCTTAAGAAATCAGCTTAAAGTTATACTTAAACAACGTCCGCATCTGTGAGTGTTTATAATAGCAGGATCAAGTATTCTCTTTACTGAATAAAACCCACTGCTTATAAACAGCAACTTAGAGTTGTCCAATGGCAAAAAAGAGCCTGTTAGTCAGCAAGTGGAAATGATTTCTCAGTCACCAAACCAGGCTGATGCTGGTAAACAACATCTACTTAGCAAAAGGTCTTTCCAAGATGAAAGGAAGCTCAAACATCCTGCTTTGTACACAGAAGACATTGTGCCTTCTCCAGTAGACAGACATTCATTAACTATCAGAGGAATTATTTCTAACAGCATTTCCCGGTCAGACTCCAGTGACTCAATTCTTAAATGTTTCTTTTAAGAGGATATTTTTCCAGATTTCTGGAAATCTACCACCAAATATTTGTGTCACACCTTAGGCACTAGTTTTCAACACATCTTGTGGATTGCTAATTAAGGTTTGCATAATACCACAAAATTTCAATCATTCCTTTGAAATAAGAAAGAATGCATATAGCCCTGTGGGAGTAAATGAAAGGGAGGGGGTTTACCTTAAAAGCACTGTTAAATCAGAAGTTACAAATAGTGATGTTTGGCTGCAAGGAATTTTTCAAGATCGGAAGTAGGCAATGTTCTCCTTAGAGAACACGTCGAAAATTATTCAGGTTCCCAAACATCTTCTTTATTTAAGCATGATTTTATAAAAAGGATAGAATGGACAACAGAATCAGGTGACATGATCCTGAAGTCAGAAATACCGGCATTATCAGAGTCATAATAGGGAACGTGGGAGGAGAAAACAATTATTGATCTAGTTTCAATTCATTCAGCAGTGGTTTGGGGTCAGAGTCAAGATTGCTCCAAAAACCTTTTAACTGAAAAATGGACAAATAATGGCTGAATCAGCATTTTTGAAAATATAAATATAAAAAAATTAAATTGATCTGGACTTCATGTTTTAAATATTATCAGTTTTCCTACTCCCCCTCTTCTTGTTTTCTATGTTCTTCCCTTTAAGTTGGCTTAGTACACATCATCAGAGCCAATTTGTGTTAAAGGCAGAGAGCTAGAGACTATGTATTCTAGTCTTTACTTAGGGTTATTTTGGCCCAAATCACTAATTGGTATGTGGCTTCTACCAGGTGTGGGCTTCAATAATTTTAGCAACGGGTTCACTGCCCAGTTGCTGAGTGGGCGTGGCCATGGTGGGCATGGCCTAGTCGGCCTCCTGCACCATGGCAGGGGGGGCATTTTTGCCCTCCCCGTGCTCTGGAGTCTTTCCTCGAGCCTCCAGGAAAGCGAAAACGGCCTCCCCAGGCTCCATAGGCCCTCTGGAGGTGAGAAACGGGCCCGTTTCTGGACCTCCGGACCTTCCGGGAGGCCCGTTTTTCACCCTCCGCGAGCCTCCGCGTGCGCCCTGCACTTACATGCATCCAAAATGGGCCATGGGGGGACTCCTGGGAGGGGAGGGGCTGCAGGGCAGGGTGGGCAGGGCCAACCAGGAGTGGGATTTGGCAGTTCGCCGAACCACGCAGAATCTTCACTACAGGGTCACCCGAACCCGAGCGAAGCTGTAGCAGCCCACCCCTGGCTTCTACCATATCAAATACAACAGCCAAAGCATTGTACATCTCTGCTATGCGCCATATACTTGTAAACACACTACAGACATTTCTTGAAAGTTAATATTTATCTTCCAGTCTTTTTTTTCTTCTATTAAATCGTGTCCAGTTCTCAGAGACTGCCTGGATAAGTTGCAGTTTTCCCGGCAAAGTTTTTCAGAAGTGGTTTGCCATTGCCTCTTTCCTAGGACTGAGACAAAGTGAATGGCCCAAGGTTAGCAATAGCAATAGCACTTAGATTTATATACCGCTTCATAGTGCGGCAAATCACTCTCTAAGTGATTTATAATCACCATTGCCCTCAACAACCTGGGTCTTCATTTTATCCACCTAGGAAGGATGGATGGCTGAGTCAACCTAGAGTTAGCCAGGATCAAATTTCCAACTGTGGGCAGAGTTAGCCTGCAATACTGCATTCTAACCACTACCATGTTTACCTATCAGGCTTCATGCCCAAGGTGAGACTAGAATTGATTGGCCTCCCACTTTCTAGTGTGATGCCTTAAAAACTACACCAAATTGGCTTTCCTTTCAATCTTACATTTTATGAAAAAAGGGGGCCTGTACATAATTTGAATAATACCATTTCGAGAGATCTCTTTGTGCATCATTGTCTCATATGCAAAGTTTTAAGTGTCATTGTGACACATTATTTTCTCTTTCTGGGAGTGGGTGGGGTATAGATGAAGCAATATCCCTAAGGATATATTTAATGAAAATAATAAGGCATATGATTGATAAAAGGTCATGTATAGCCTGGTCATGAACGATTGGACATGAAAGATCAAAGAAAATTTCTACACCCAAATTCCTAAATCTCTCTAAACAGATGGGACAGGGGGCACATGACTGGTCTGACATTCTGTATAGTTCTTTATGTAAACTTAGCATTTTCCCTTTTCCACAACAGCTCCCATTGTTTTATCTCACGTGGTCCCATCCATGGTGGATGACATGCAAGTTGTTGAGAATGAGTTCAAAGTGCTTGAAGGATCCTTTTTTTTTGTTTTGCTTTCTCTGTGTGTCTCTCTTCTTTATACTGTAGTTCCATTTTCTGTTTCTCTGTCTAGGAAGAAGACTGATATGGCCAGAGGTCTTAATTGCTTGTCTGCAGCATGCTTTAAAATTAGTCTGAAGGTGATATGAAATTAGGCCAAAGACTAAATGTTTGTATATCCCTGCTTTAGGATATTGTGGAAAAAAATGTGGCCTTATAATTAAAAAAAAAAATAGATGACCACTAGTGTCTGTTCAGTGAAGGGGTGTGTGTGTCTCATTGCCAAAAGGACAGTATATTAATATTTCTTGCATGAGGAGTGGCTCAGATGCAGCAATAGAAAATACATAAAGTTTCTCTGAAATGAAGTTGAACAAATTGTTGCTTCCCTGCCTTGTTTGGGACTTCCTTCACTAACAAACTTTTACTCCTAATGTTTTTTTTTCATTGCACAAGATATGTCATAGAAAGTGGGGCACTATCTAAGCAGGAGATAAGCATCCATGCTTTTTGCAGCAAAATAATACTTCCCTTATCGACTTCTTGTCTTTTGTCTCTTCTTTCTTTGGCAACAAAGACAATTTATAGAACGTGATCCTTTTAAGTATGATTCTTGTAAAGCTTGTCAAAGAAATAGGAAGGAATGTAATTAGAGTCCGGGAGAGAACAGGATTTTCTTAGCAATCTGTGACAGCTGTAATATAATTTAAATTATTATTAAAAGAACGCGATTATAAAGCTACCTCACTCCCCTGGATTTTCACACAAAAGAGAGATGTTAAATCTGCTCTACAGTTTCAGAGCTGCTGGTTATATCTTATTTCTTGTTCACATGACAAGACATTTTAAAGAGGGCACAATAACCACAACATGCAAAGGAACATCATGTTCCAGGCAGCACAATTTAAATTTCTCTCTCTCTCTTGTACAACAATCATGGTGTAACTTTTATAACTGCAATATTCTTGGTTGATATATGATTTTTTTTCCAGCTGTTTAAAACAGTGTTAACAATCATTCCAATGAGAGTAAATTATATGTAAATATTTATTTTGTTGACTTTCTACACTAATGACACTACTTTATGTTACTTTCTTGAACTAACAGTACTTTAGATCTGACTCAATGGCTCCCAAAAGATTCTACTAATGCAGTTACGCATTTCCTGAAAACACTTTCTACCTCTCCATTTCAAACTTTTAACTTTTCCTTTTGTAGATCAGATGATTCTCTTACGTGTTGCTGAACTGAAAGTCCAAGTAATCTCACGCAATCTGGTTCGTGGTAAGAGATGCTGGAAGTTACAAAATCTTTTGTACTACCAAGTAGCCAGTCTCCAAAAAAGATTTTGTGGGGCTGCATGGTTGGTGAAGTCAAAGCCAGTACTAGGTGATCCCTCTGGAAAACAATGTTCTTCTGTAGACAGAGGTGATGAGTTTTGCAACATTGTAAGATATAATAGGGGTGTCCAGCTCTCATTCATGTAGGTTGTATGAAATTCAGTTGAGAACCTCAGAGAAGAAGGTTTTTAACATCTTCCATAGAAAGCTTTAACGTTAGCTTTTCTCTAACACAGTATCTTCTAAATATGTTTGACTTTATTTCCCACAGTCCCCCAGCCACTATGTCAAATGAGATGTCAGCCAACATGTCATCTCTACAGACCAAGAAATCAATTCCACAGGAAAGCTAAAACTGCTTTTGTTGAAATTGGGTATAATATCATATAATTAACTACTAGGTTGACTGGAACATTATGGAAGTTGAAATCCAATCCATCTGAAGGCTGAATTATGTGAAACTGCAAAGATTATTTTCCAGAAAACGGGGACTGAGATAGACTGATAGAATTGCAGAGAGATACTGCATGTAGAAACTTCTGATCTAAATTAAATTCCTTGATATTATTTTATTATTGCACATAACACCTCTTAAGCCAAACGTCTTTCTTATGGCATGTGGAAGTAGCAGCACAAAGAAAAAGTGCAGCTAATAAATTGCAAATGGATTTAGTAGTTTAAAAATTATTGGGGCATCTTTTGCAAGAGGTGGGAAACTAATATTGTAATATATTAATCAGTATTCAACCAGGGAGGATAGTATGTGTGCATGTGTATGTGTTTATTTTTGTAATGCACTTTTCTTTTTTAATGTCTTGTTTGTTTTGTGGTTGTTTAGTGTTGTTTTAAAATAAACTAAGAGAGAAAAAAAAGAAATATATTTCTTTTTAAATAAACAATGTTTCAGTTTAAAGATTGTTTCATTAAATATTTATGTATAAAATTGTTAGAAAAATAAAATTGAGGTAAGAAATAATAATAAAAAATCCTAAACAGGGAATATCCTATACTCTTCACATTATTACAATTAGTAATACTAACATCTGTATTTTTCTGAAGGCATGACTATTATTTCTTTATTTTAGGGTGTTTATTAACCTAACACTATGAGTTTTTGGATGGTGAAACACTGTTTACTTTATATAAATTGAAAAATGCTGACATAAGCCACGGTGGCATAATGGTTAGAATACAGTACTGCGTGCTACTTTTGCTGCCTGCCAGCTGCCTGCAGTTCGGCAGTTCGATTCTCACCAGGCTCAAGCTTTCCATTCATCCGAGGTGGGTAAAATGAGGACCCAGATTGTTGGGGGCAATATGCTGACTCTGTAAACTGCTTAGAGATGACTGTAAAGCACTGTAAAGCAGTATATAAGTCTAACTGCTATTGCTATTCAAGCCTATTTTATGTCTTCTAAACTGACTGTAAACTATTCTTCTGCATCACAAATACCTGATTCCTATTGTGTCTTACCTCAGACCAAATTAAACAGAATGTTGGCAGTGCCCAATAAGTTCTTCTGTTTTGAAAACTTTTGTCAGCATTCCATCGAAGTTTCAACAAACCACTCAGCACTCAGATAGTGATTAATCCAAATCAGAGTTTATTGAAGAGACCATGTTGGCACATCTGAGAAAAGCCTGAATCTGAAAACCCAGGTTTTTCCACACCCAAAAGAATTCAAAGATCCACCTCTTTACCATCATCAAACATCACATTCCCCAATCAAAGCTTATACCCATCATCCC
>JANHFL010006360.1:418677-431464 GCA_032468155.1 Oxyrhabdium leporinum | reverse complement strand
TATCTATCTATCTATCTATCTATCTATCTATCTATCTATCTATCTATCTATCTATCTATCTATCTATCTATCTCCATTTGTCCATCCATATAATTTGTGTACTCGTGCAGTTCCATAGACTCAGATTGGCTTTTTGCTTTTTTATTATTTTGGTGGGAAACAACACAATTTTGCCTGCTTCATTTTGACTTCATGGCTATCCATAGGCTGTGTCTGTGCTCATGGCCATGTTCCCCAGTCCCATTTGTCCCACCTTTACTTTTATTTTTTTTATGTGGGAAAAATACATTCTTCTTAAACACCAGGTTAGTGCAACAGTTTATTTATCACTTCTCTGCGAAGCGAAATTGAACAACTACTTGGCGCAATCAAAGCTTAGCAGCAAAGTGGTAGAATTCTCACTTCTGTTGCTAACAAGAGCCAAAAGAGCAAAAGAACCTCATTGCCAGCTGAAATTTGACTATTACAGGACCAGAAAACCCAAATAGTTTAAGAAGTCTGAAAGTGCTAGGTTGAAAAAGTAAAAGCCAAACCAAAGTGTGTGGTCTTTTCTTTGCCTCACTACAGGAATGATTTTGCCATGTATATATCCATTTAAAACAATCGTTCTGTAGTTACTTAGATTCATTTATATGGTTATAAAGGGGGCATTTCAACATGAAATTGAATAAGAGATATAAATTTGTTTGTCCACTAATTACTTTGATATCAAGGTAGTCCCGGATATTTCAGATAATGTATGTTCTATTAAAGGTAGCCATTACTTTCCTAAGTCATTGCTACCACTATCAAACTGCTTTTACTCATAGGAACATTTTCCTAATGTTTACCTATAATCTGCCTTCCTGTAACTGAGGACGATTATTCTTGCCCTGCAGTCCATGAAGATTGAGAATAAGATTTAGCTATCTTCTTTGTGGTGCCGCTTTTCTTAATCTCTTCTTTCAGGGCTTCCATTCCAATTCCTGATTCATTTTCTCTGAAGCCTTCTTCAAGTCTGGTGTCCAGGAGGTCTGACCATAATATACCAACAGTGGTATATTTCAGAGCTGAACCCTAAATATGGAAATAAGCTCTTGAAAGTTAAGGTTAGACTGGGGTGTGAGGGGAATCTCACAGGCATACTGCTATTCCTGGTGGCTTTACTTAGCCCAGAACAATTGTGTAAGAGGTGAATGTATGCTCAATATACAGGGGCATGCTCTTTGTACAAAAAATACACCATCTCATACTCAGGTTCAACATGAATCTTGTTGAAATTATCATGAATCATGTTGAAACTAGTCAAGGACAGAACCAACCTAGAACTAATGAGAAATCTGACAGTCAGAACAATTAATCAGTGGAATGACTTGCCCCCAGAGGTAGTGGGTGCTCCCTACTGCTGGAGGTTTTTAAGAAAAAAAATGGATAACCATTCGTCTGAAATGGCATAGGATTTCCTGCTTGAGCAAGGGGTTGGAGTCAAAGACCTCTAAGGTCCCTTCCAACTCTGTTATTCTGTTATTTATATGAATACAGAAATTAAGGGAATATTATGCAAACGTCTGAGTAATATTGGGATCTTAGGAAAGAAAATGTACATTTCTCCAAAAGTGCGATCTTATAGTACAGGGTACATGTCTATTTATAATAATGGAGGTTTTACTAGACATACAAAGAGCAATTTAGAAAAGAGATTGGTCAGACTATGCCTAGTTTCTGTTTATGAAACTATGACTACAACCTATGACTATAATAATGATAGTACAAAGGTGTGTTAATCAAAGTCACGCAGTTCTCATGTAGTTTGTCCTCTCAGATACTAACTGAAATAGGCAGTACCGCTTTTTCAGAAGAGTAAATAATGTGATAGCCATCTGGGTTTGGGAATAAGAGGTGCTGCTAAGCCTTAGATCAGGAATCACTTTGATCCATAGAGAAAATCAGCCTTGAATAATAATAAAGCATTGCAGATAGTTTGTCCTCCTTTCGCCCCCCCCCCTCAAAAAACAACAACAAGGTATTAATTTTTTCTTCTAAATTTTATTGCTTTCATTAAAAGCAATAAAGTGATTTAGAGACAAATCTTTTTTATGGTATAAATTTTCTTTTTAACCAAAGGAATAATAAGCAACTACAATTTTAGAAAGAGCTTCAGTTTAAATTTTAGCTATCAGCCCAAAATTCCAAAAAGCATTTGAATCACAGAGATACTCAAAGGCTGAGGAAAAAGCTCACTTCTTTTCTGTTGCTTTCAGGTATGGTGCAGGAAGATTATCACAGCCAAAACCCGTATCACAATGCTGTCCATGCTGCTGATGTCACGCAAGCTATGCACTGCTACTTAAAAGAGGACAAGGTACACAAGCTTAGCTGAGAATTTCCATAGACCACACAGCAATGAACTCATTTTACTGAGAAAACAAAAGTGTTCCACAATTGTACTTATGTCAGTAAAAATCGCCAATGGAATCTCAAATGCTCATTCCACCTGAGGTATGGAACATACAGAACCAAAAAGGATGCAGCCGTTCAAACCAATCTTAAAAATAGAACTTATCCAGAAGGGTGACATTGTGGGAGAATAGGTTCTTTTCCAAGAGACAGCCCAGCCCATCAATGTTTAGAAAAATTGTCCAACATTTTGTGAGATTGTAACAAAAAAAAGTCAGAAGATCTTTCATCAGGAAGCCAAAAAAACAAACAAACTGTGAGATCTCATTTTAAAAAATCTGATAAGTTCTCACCCAAGTTTGAGAGATGTTAATGGCCCGGTGCAGGTTTTGTGGGATTTAGGCAACTCTAAACATTTTGGGCCTAAAGTAGATCGAGAAAAGGGGTGTCCAGAAAAACTTGCCAGTGTTTGGTCTTAGATTTTTTTGTCAGTGTTTTGAAAACTTGAAACCAACCAGCATTTCCTGAATTCAGATAAATGAAGTCTGATTTGTTTACAGTTGGAAGTAGATGCTTCCAGATTCTTTTTTGCAGAAATGCCAAGAGAAACAAAAGGCAAATGGAAAGTCTACAAGCATAAAATTTATGCCAGTTCATGACCATAATACAGAGTTTAATATTACAGTCAAACTGGGCCATTAAAGCAGTAGATGAATAATACCAATCCGCATTTGCTGAAAAAGCAAATTATTGGAGAAAGATGTTAACAGGCTGAAGAGAAAAGAGACTTGTTTAAGAGTTCTTTGTACCCAATTCATTCCTGCAAATGCGCTTCTTTCACTTACCTGAAGTTCAACATGCTGGGACAGAAACTTTAAAAAATAATTAACAGAGAACACCTGCAAAAAAAAGGGTGGGGGGAACTCTATTGATTCTCATTTTTAAATATACTATTTTCCATGGTATTTCCCATTGCCATTAGCAAGATAAGCAGAATCCCCAGTATACTTTTTAAAATTACTAACATTTTTTACCTAGGTATCATTGGTCACATAAAATATCTGAAACATTCAAAACTTTTTATACTATACAGCTGCTTGCAACTTAGATACAACATTTTGTCTTTTCCCCTGGTACCTGAAAGATAATACAATCCGCAGGTCAATCAAGTAAAGTGATTCTAGGTGAAAAGGCCCAGTGGAAACAAAAGAGGAAAATAGAAAATATTTTTTTGTATTCATTCCCAACAAAAATGAAAAAAGCTACAACAGTTCTGGAAAAATGTATTTTTTCACAGATTATTCAATTCCCCGAATCCCTTTCTTTTACATCTGTCCTGAATATATGTGCTTTTTTAATGCACATAATACAAATACAGCACTTTTTTCAATAAATATTATAAAACAAAATGCTACTTTCTAGCCGCCGCCACCCCAAAACCCCCCCCCACAAATTGAACTTTACAGAATATTTGCCAGAATTAAAATATCATTGCTTGTTTCCCAAAATTACACCCTGTATCTGGTCTAAGACTCTGATTGATTGATTGATTTGCTTATTTATTTGAATTTATTGTCCTCCCAATTCCAATAGACTCTGGGGGTATAGAAAAGTAGAAAAGAACATTAAAAAAGCATATAAACATCAGATCAGACAGCCCATACTAAAATAAACTTATGAGCAGCAAAAATCAAATAAAGCAAAGCAAGGTCCCTAGTCAAATAATAAACTTCAACCCCAAGCCAGGTTTTCAGGAACCTTATTTTTAACCTTAACCTTATTCTTAATCTTATTTTTTTATGTTTCATTGCTTTACTATTGTTATGTTTACATTTTTATCACTTTTTTCTGTTTTACTGTTGTAAGCCACCCAAGGCGAGATGGGCTGCAAACAAATTTCACAAATAAGCAGAAGGTGCTTGCTGACTTTATCTAGTCCTTTATAGAACTACATCTACATTGAAAGAAAGAAGCAGTGGGGTACCCCAAGATTCTGTCTTAGGCCTAGTACTCTTCAATATCCTCATAAATGATTTAGATGAGGGAACTTAAGGGGAAGTCATCAGATTTGCAGACATTACCGAACCGGCAGGAATAGCCAACACCCTCAGAAGATAGGCTTAAGATCCAGAAGGATCTCGACAGAAAACACTGAGCACTTAACAAAATGAAATTCAATGGAGAGAAAAGTAAGGTTTTACACTTAGGCAAAAAAACCCAAGTGTGCAGATATAAAACAAGTAATACCTGGCTCAATAGCAGTAACTGCAGGAAGATCTTGGAATCCTACTGGACAGTCACTTAAATATGAGTCAGCAGTGTGCTGCAGCCACCCAAAAAGCCAATGCAATCCTAGGATGCATTAACAGAGGGATAGAATTAAGTTGACATGAAGTATTAGTACTGCTTTATAATGCCTTGGTAAGACCACACATGGAATACTGCATCCAGTTTTGATTGCCACAATTTTTTTTAAAAAATGTTGAGTCTCTAGAAAGTGGAGAAAAGAGCAGCAAAGACGATTAGGGAGCTGGAGGCTAAAACATATGAAGAACAGTTGCAGGACTTTTCACTTGGGTCTAGTGAAAAGAAAGATCAGGGGTGACATGATAGCAGTGTTCCAATATTTGAGAGGCTGCCACAAAAAAGAGAGGGCCAACCTATTTACCAAAGCACCAGAAGGCAGGGTTCTTGCAATGGATAGAAACTTATCAAGGAGAGAAGCAATCTAGAACTAAGGAAAAATTTCCAGACAGTGAGAACAATTAGCCAGTGGAATGGCTTGCCTCCCGAAGTTGTGGCTTCTCCCTCACTGGAGGTTTTTAAGAAGAAAGTGGACAATCATTTGTCTGAAATGGTATAGAGTTTCCTGCTTGAGCAGGAGTTGGGCCTCCAAAGTCTCTTCCAACTCTGTTTTTCTGTTATCTCAGAATGGGAGCAGTGCTGTTTCAGAGGGTAGGGGCTGCAACAGAGAAGGCTATTTTTATTGCTCTTCTTTAGAAATCAGAAATGGTGGGTTTTGTTTTGTTTTTACATTGGTTGTAACTTAGTATCCCAGAGGTATTCCCCAGAGGAAGGGAACTGGGGAGAAGAAGGAGACAGAAAAAACTCTGGAAGGCAAATGGGACTATGTGATTGAAGCATCATGTATAATGCACTAAAAGAGGGGCAGGACTCTGATTGTATGGTTGGGACTGCATCCAGATCTTTCTGATGGGCTCTGCAGGGCCCTTTAATTGTTCACACATTTTGTGCACCATTACGTCTGTATCAGTTGCAACATCAAAGTGCCTGCTAAAATTATACTGGTACTCATATCTCCATCAGGCTTTGGCAGCATGCTTTCCAAAACGAAAGATGTTGACGTATAACTTTCATATCACTATTTAACAGTTCCTTTGAAAAATGGCAATTCACTTGTTTGCTAAAGTTGAATAATAGGGAGTGATGATATAAAGTGGAAAACATTATAGTTTCTTGGGTCTGCTGAAAAATGGGTTTACAAAGAGCCATAATGGTTGCTTGGCTTTGAATTAATGTGATACATTAATGCGATATGTAAATTATGGCCACCATGGTTTATTCAAATAACTAAAATGGAAAGAAGCCATGGCTTAGTGTGATGAGGGGACCAGTGGTTAAGAACCAACGCTAATGACTTAACATTGTATATGAACTAGGCCTGATATGTTATTCAACAAACCTGAATAAAGTTTAACAGAGTGCATGAGATTACAATCTATGGTAATTGTAATATGTAAAAATACATATTGTAAAAATACAATCACCTTTAACTCTGAACCCCTTTTTACATGCTCCAGCTTGCTAACTTCCTCACCCCTCTGGATGTTATGCTTGGATTACTGGCTGCTGCAGCACATGATGTAGATCATCCAGGAGTCAACCAGCCATTTTTGATAAAAACTAAACATCATCTTGCCAGTTTATATCAGGTGGGAATAACTGTTGGCATAAATCACCTTTGTTAGCTAGGACTGTACAGTATTAGAGGTTGCCGCTTCTTTTTTACCATGGTCACCTTAACTTTTCAGTTATTGCAGAACTATTTTCAAGATATACCAGTAGACAGTGACATGTGGGAAGGTGTCATCCCTGCCTACAGAAACGATTCACACAACTCATTTACTCCGCATGTATACGGACAGTATTTGTAGGAAATAGAATTTTCTAAAATTCTCCTTTTATTCCTACTTTTATGAGATGAAACAGCAGCTTTATAATTCTACAGTGATGTGAAAAAAGTGCAGAATATGACAAAGAGGCAGATTGTGCCTTGTTAAAAAAAATGATAGCTGTAAAAATAGGTACTCCCTATGCTATGTACTAAGAAAAATGACACAAAATTGCTTAATGTCATACTTAACCTTGCTAGATATAATTTAGTGACACATTTACTTATTGAATTCCTAGACAATATTTTCTCCAAGCATTTCTCTCTCCTTCTAAGCATTTGTCTTCACAACAATTCATGAAGTAGGCTTGAACGATGAGATAATGTCTGCTAAACTTACTAAGGGATCTCAGTGGTTGAGATTGGAATTTGGATATCCCCAAGCCTAGTTGGCCCTCCTATCTTGGCATAGGACACTGATGGAATTTACTTGCCTTTCAGTTGTAAAATACATCCAAGGAACTCAGTCAATAGGTGTGAATGGGTTATACCAGAATCCCAGTTTTATAATTAGCTCATTACAGAAATGAGAGGAGAGCTGCATAACCTTTTTAAAAAGCTTGAGGTCCTCCCCCCCACCTCCATTTTTCTTTCCCTTCTCTTGAGATGTCAGCTATGTAACAATTTAGACAGTCCTTGTACCCAAAGATAAAGGAACAGACAGGGCCACAAGTACCAAGGCTAGTACAGAATGATGATGAGATTATCTTGTGACAAGCTCATCTTTCTCTATCAGTTTTGACAAGGCACAGCCAAATGCTAGGCATACAGCTGGGATGATCTAAGGCCTGGCTGCAAAGTCTTTGAAATGTCAGGGCTTATAGGGAGGAGTAAAGAAAAGGGATGGAAAAATATTATTGCCCTGTGAATTAAAGGCAAGACTACTGTTGGACAACCTCACTGCATTACTCAACACCGAATGAAATTCATACTTTGTCCTTTTTTAAAATACACATATTCTTTTTATTAAAATTGCATCCATTTCAGTGTGGTGAATTTTTTTTCTCCCTTTTCCAGAATGTCTCTGTATTAGAAAACCATCACTGGAGATCTACAATAGGCATGCTTCGAGAATCAAGACTCCTTGCACATCTGCCGAAAGAAGAGAGGTGAGCATCGGATTCTGGGAAATGGGCTCATCTCATGTGGATTCCCAGAACTTTTGTGAATACAATGTTTTTACAGTGCACTTTATAGGATGAACAAGTGTGCAAATGAATGGTGAGTTTGTTTGGGTTTTGCCTGCCCTGATTTGTGAGTCCATCCATTTATTCATGTACCTATCTATTCATTTGCCCTAGAACACTATAAAAGCACCAGATTCAAAACCTTTGAAAAGATCCACTTTTGTGAATATAGTATGGTTTGTAATCCCTGTGTGATCCGTGTGTGGGTGTGGTATGTATGTTGATGCATGCACATCTGTGTGAATACATGTATGCTTCCCAATCACATTTGTCTGGAAAAAAACTAAATTACAACTTGGAAATTGCCCAATTTGACTGGCATTACTCAGTTGTTCTAAGGGAAGGTGCTACATTCAGTTTCTGAAGCATCTTTCCATTGCACAGCCCTAATCATAAGTCTTAGATGAAATGGAGCTAATCAGGGATGTACACAATGGCATCAAAATGGTGCACACAGCTAGGCAATTGAAGCTCCACTCCTTTTAACTATGTGTCTTACACCTCAGACATATGCAAAAATAGGCAGGGCTTGGATCACTCCAATTATGCCCACCATTTTGATACTGTTGTTCCTTCCAGTGGCCACCCTGGTGGCCACTTAATAAGAGGAGGCATTACTGTAACAATACAAAATAGGGGAAATGGCATCTGTTAATAACAGCTTCTTTTATTTTGCATTGTCCTGCAGTCATGACATTGAACAACAGCTTGGTTCCCTGATCTTGGCGACAGATATCAATAGGCAGAATGAATTTTTGATCCAGCTGAAGACTCATCTAAAAAACCAGGACTTGAAATTAGAGGATGCTTCAGACAGGCATTTTATGCTCCAGGTAAATGTTGAAGATTTTCTAATCTTTCTGTTTAAAAGTAGATATTTTCTCTGGTGGCCCAGAGCAGAAGAGACATGAAGCAAAGAGCCAGTGGTACCAAGTTTCTGGCATTATTTTGTAGCATTCATTGAACTACTCACTTTCATCCAATTTACACATTATGCTATTAGGCGAAAACAGCACAAGAATATACAAAGGTCCAGTTAATCAAGCGAAACGTTTGTTTTTTACAGTGACTAAAAAAAATGCCTCTAGGGTATTCAAATAAAGAAAATGGAGATAAATCCCTCTTCCAATATTGCTCCCCTCCAGTTGTTATTTGGGGCCAAGTTATTCTCAACTTTGGAGCAACATTAGCTTTTCAAGATTTATAACTCTTGAGAGATGCCTTCTCCATAAATTTATCTAAATGTCACCCAAATCCCATGTTTCCTACATGTCTAGTTGCCATTCAAATTTACTGCAGTTGTGGTTATGAATTCTGGGAGGTTAATGATGTGTGAGGAAATGCATTCTTATATTCCAAAGCCTCATCCCAGACAGCTTTGTTGACTGATTCCAGGTCTTACTTTTTTGAAGATGAAATTTATCTTTTGATATTTTTTTTTGCTCAGTATCTCTAACAATAGGCAGAATTCTCTCAAATAGCTATTTTGGGATGTTATGAAAAGATCAGATATCATTAGTAGTTTAATTTATTTTTGTTATGCCTTTATTTCAGGGAGAGAAATGCAGTATTTTCCCCTTCGCATTCCATCATACCTTTGTTGATCTTAAGCTCCAGGCAACCAGACCGGTGGGCAAGGGATTTGATGTTTTGCCTCAAGCAAAATGTTTTGGGCCAGCAATGCGGCTATTTTATCAAAGCTGGCAATCCCGTCTATTTTTCCTCTAACAGGAACCATTTCCTCTCATTTTGGTAGCAGTAGATGCCAACTCATCTCCAAATATTTTGAATCTGTTAATTCAATTAGGGCAGTGGCTACATATGGCTTGGCTGGCAGTGATATAGCCAAATCTGTTTGAATTTAGGATTATCCCCAAATTTAGTTTGTATAGAGTGCTAAACCAGGGAGGCACGTTTAAAAGATGTCTTCTGTTTCCAGATAGATGTCAACTTAAAAAAGACACATTCGTTTAATTATTCTTTCACATACAAAGCCAATTTGCAGTCATCTTAATAGATTTACTAATGTTGAGAGAACAATAGTCAAAAAGTACTCCCTGAAACGACCCATAATCCTCATAAAATATCCATAAGAGATAAAAAAAACACCATAATGTAGCTATCATCTTGGTTTGTGGGGGGGAGGGGAGAGAGTAGACCACTGTTCAATATTGCCTGGCATTACTGGGGCCTGTGAAGGTTTTACTGCAGCCTTGGAGAAATCTAACCAAGTTCCTGTTGAATTTTCCATCCTATGGCTATCATTTGGTGAAGATAGTATTTTGTATATTCATAAGGTAATCACATTTTCATGAGAGTTCCTAGAAACCTGAGCTTCTCTCTCTTTTTTTTAGGAGTTACAGGCAATAATATAAAGGGGGACTTGTAGTTACAGGCAATAATATAAAAGGAGAGTTATAAGTGAAAGAATATTTATTATACTATAATATAATTCAAAAAAATAGGAAAAGGAACAGTGTTGGTACAATGCAAATTTGAACAAATATAGAAAATATAAGAAAGGGGGCTGGAAACCAAATAGATACCTGGCAATTCTTGACTAACCAGCAGATCTATAATCTCATACAGCTAATAGAAGCTAAGACACAATTAACAACTTAAGAGTGCTATAAAATATTTCATACCCATTCTTGTCAAGACATGTCTCTATTAAGCCATAAAAATATTTAATGAGTAAAATTGAAATTAGAGGAAAAAGAAAAGCTATAAATAAAGAGTATATTGAAAAAATACTGTAAATAATGTGTAGACTATATATCTAAATATAAACTCTAGGCTCCAAATTGGGATGTGTCATGATTCCATTAATAGAATTTTAGTCCAGAAATGGTTTCCAAATAAGATTAAATTGTACATCAGATTTAGTTTTTAGATGTGCAGGAGTTCTAGACATTAAAGCATATTCCCATACTTTAATTAATTATTTTTTCATAGAAAACTTCATCAGAGATCTTTTGCAATAAAAAGCATATAAAATATTTGCAGTTGTCATCATATATAATGCCAGTTCAATGTTTTTGAAGAAAAATGTGATTTAGTGAAGTTTAATAAAAATATCTCTGGTTCAGAGAGAATTATGACAAAATGAATTCAACTTTCTACCAGCATACAAATATAATATTTATAAGATTAACTATTTTTATTGACAGGACCATAGGGGTAAGGGTAACTGCAGCCTAGTAACTACCAACAAATATAGTACCTTGACAATTAATCCTGGTTTCCATTGCAACCAAAAATTATTTGCTGGGAACAATAAAATGATGTCTAAGTATTTTTGGCTTTTCTTACTTATTCTTCAATTGCTGGCTATAAAACCTTTCTATTTATTTATTTATTGGATTTATGAACTACTTTTATTCTCTGGCAAGTATCCAGAGTAGTTAACAAAGAAAAAAAATCACACAAATGCAGTATTAAAAATTAAGAACATAAATTAAGATCTAAAGGTGCTTTTTCAGCTCAGAGTTGAAGAAGCTTCTTGGATGAGAAGTGAAACGTCTCAAAGAAAAACAGAAAGTTCAGTTGCCTCTTGAAAAAGCACCTTTGGGACAACCATGACCTGAATGATTGAGAATCTCCATAAGACTGAAAAAGCTTTGAAGATAGAAAATACAATATAATATTATCTAGATGAATTTTTATACTGAATCTATTAGAAATGATTTTAAATTTAGATTTTAGATTTTAATGGCTGGATACTTAATCTGGAAAATGTACAGTTGAAAGCACAGAACATTGCTGGTGACCACCTCCCCCCCCCCCATCTCTATAAAACTTGCTTCCAGTTGTAATGATTGACATGAGTTGTTTTTAATTATTTGAATTGAATTTTAATTTAATAACTCCATTTATTGTCTATAAATTACAGAAAGCACACCTTGTGTTAATGGATTCCCAAAGGAACTGGACTTGAGTTAGCCCACACCCCAATTCATAGTTAGGTTATTCACGTGACTTACAGAACCCGTGTCTCAGGTTGAGGATGAATTGGTTCTTTGGAGACAACCATGAAACTAGCAAGCTGTCAGCAGTTATCTGATTTTCACCCTAAAGATTTGCTTGGCAACTTTTACTCTTATGGTGCCTAAAGTACTGTAGTAACACTGCATATACTTTTTGTGTTTGCCATCAGTGATCTATTTACTACATTTGGTTTTAGATTCTGCTCTCTTTCTTTGAGAACTGATAAAGCAATGAATATCACTTAACCTTATAGCATCACTGTGTTCAGTTGACTGATACTTGAGTGCTGAAAGTTACCCAATGAGCATCATACCTGTCTGTGTAACAGGAGAAATATATTGGCACATTTCTGAAAAGTTTAAAACTCAGTCCTTTCTCTTTCCATGCTCACTTGATTTCAATGAGAAGGCTTCTTACAAATTAATGTTTGATGAATTTGACAAGAAACTAATAGACTTAGTGCTTAGGGAAATTGTAATGACCAAAAGGTGAACTCCTATGAATGCTTAATGTGGGGATGAAAAAAGAGGGTTCTTATGAGTTAATAGCCTAGGACTTAATTTCTTTCAGTTGTGTTCAACAATACAAGTACAATATTATAAAGTCCCGAAGCACACATTTGGTCTTTACTTAGGATGCAGCAGAACAATACGCAAGCTATTCTTTACTTAGAGTATAAGTGAAATTTATGTTTATAAAATTTGTTCATGATTGTTTTTTTTCTGTCTCCCTATCCTCTTTTTTGTCACCATTCCTTTGAGATAACTGATAAAGGAGAATATAATTTTAATATTTTCTCTACTACCATGGATTATTTTTTTGTGAATGTGAATTCAAGTTGGATCACTTATTATAACTCTGAACTAATACAATTAGTAATACTAATTCAAGATTTTTTCAATCTTTTATAGATATTTAAAATATCTTAAATTTGATTATACCATAAAAAGAGCCAGAATGGTAAAGAGGTTAAAATAATCTTTTGGGAGAAAGAAATGCCATGTACATTATATTATATATATATATATATTGTGTGTGTGTGTGT
>JANHFL010006360.1:397177-410425 GCA_032468155.1 Oxyrhabdium leporinum | reverse complement strand
ATCCTTGCCCAATAGAATCCTGATTGAGAAGTCCTTGGTGTTCACTGAACTTGGTTATTTTCTTGCCCAACTTGGTTGTTTTCTTGTTTCATTACCCAAACTAAGAAAACCACCAAGCTCGGAGAGCACCAAGGACCCCTCATTTCAAACCTGAGCTACAAATATTCTCCTTTATTAGAATCCTGATTATTATCAAACATTTTCTAATATCTAACTCTGAAATGCTTAAACTTCTATCACTTTTACAGTTTTCAAGCAACCTCCTTAAGAGTAGTTCGAAGTATGAAGATTATCTGTTTTCATTCCTCAAGTTCCCAGCTGTAGATACAAGCAGTGCTCAGTTAAAAAGTTAATCTATGATATGTCACCACCTAGAAGCGCTACCCTTATATTTTTAAACATAATGTAGAAAGAAATCGGTGGTCAAATTAGAAGACAAGTCACAAAATGGTGAAGCGAAACTGAGTCTCGAGTTGAATTGAGAACTTAGGCTGAAAAAATACTTCTAGTTGGTGGAAGCATTGATCAAACAATTTTGGGGGGTTTGTAGAAAGGAGCTTTATTTAGGCAGGGACAGCAGGATTCACTCTGCGAAAACTAGCAGAGATATTTAGCACAATAGGGCAAAAATGAATTGATTGGATTTCAACAGTATTTTCATTCTTTTATTTATAATAGTATCCCTGTGTTTTTTCTGAAGATTTAACAAAAAATTAAATACAAATTTGTGGAAGAAAAATCTGTTACCAAAGTTCTCAATATTTACTGTAACCATTTTCACATCATTCCATAATTGTTATTCATCAGACTGTTTTTATTTCAGGAACTTTGGGCCATTCCTTACATTCTAACGACACGATTATGATTTTTCAAAGTTTTAGCCTTGATTTACTGAGCTAATACTTGCCATCCAAATGCAGATTCTTAACACCAATCTCTCCAAGCTTAAAATAGCTCCAGTGAGGTAATGGGTTATACACATACATACAAACATACATACATACATACATACATACATACATACATACATACATACATACATACATACATTTTTCAGATTTTATTCTGTCCTTGCATTTTTTGTCTCAGAAGAATTATGACTTACAAAACCTTCACATTTGCATAGAAGTCCACATGTTTGGAGGGCTTTTAATTTAGATAAGCTGACTTTATGGAATCATTGTGAACAATTTTATGCTGTTATGCCATGCACGAAGTACTGTGAATTCCCTATTCAACATGGATTTGATCAGAGCCCATGATTAAAAATTTTGTGATTACCACAAGCAGGGCTCCATCAAGGGGAAAAAGTGGTAGGAGAACACTTTTGTTTTTGTTCTACTATATCAGCAGCACAGTTCCTATATTTTCTATTCACAAAAGTTTAATGAAAAGAAAATGTTTAAATTGGATATTAAATATTCTCTGCCAGCATTTTTACCAAATAAAAAGGTTTGATATGTAAAGTGCACTTCTGAGCAAACAAAAATCAATGACGATTGACGTCAGTGGGATCAAGATTCAATTGCCATGGGTGTAAGTATTATCCATTAAGCTGAAAGAACCTGGCTACACGTCGACCTAATGCTGAAATGTAAGTTTGTTTTTCTAATGTCTGTTGAATAAGCCACATCCTGAACCGAGCATACCGATGAACAATGGAAGTATGTTTATTTTTCCTTTTTGCCTAATGGTTGCTGTTCTTATAAACTTTGTGAATGATACTTTGCAAAATGCCTTTTCATCCTTTAAGAACTGGTACTTATGTATTATTGTATTGCCATAGGCTGACTCTAGCAATTAAGCAAGCAAGATGAATACTTTTCAGGCATCAAAGGAAGATACTTTGTTGGTCTGTGGTATCAAAAAAGTAAGCTTGGTAGCGCTTTTTATGGCTAACAAATCTGTATTAAAATTTGCTACCTGATACCTCCTGATTTTTTTTTTAATATTCAGATACCTTGATCTATTCCATGCATCTGGTGCTGCATTGTGCTTGGTGCTAACTTTGTCACCATTTGCTGTGAGTTCTGCTTGCTGCCTCGTGGCCTTGCAATGAAACTTGTCAGCAAATCTGAAAAAAGTAAGATGCCTTTTTGAATGAATTGAAGGAATGCATTACTGTTTTTCTATTGCAACCGCCCAGCGCTGACTTCAAGAACAATCTTGCTCCTATTTCAGCCCTAATTACAGATAGTCCTCAACTTACGACCACAATTGAGCCAAAAATTTATGTTGCTAAGTGAAATATTTGTTAAATGAGTTTTGGGCCGTTTTACAAGCTTTCTTGCCACAGCTGTTAAGTGAATAACTGCACTTGTTAAATTAGTAATATGATTGTTAAGAGAATCTGTCTTCTCCGTTGACTTTGCTTGTCAGAAGGTCGCCAGAGATGATCACATGAACCCCCAGGACACTGCAACCTTCATAAATATGAGTCAGTTGCCAAGCATCTGAATTTTGATCACATTACGGGGGGGGGGGGGGAGGGTTGCTGCAATAGCGGTAAGTGTAAAAACTGGGTCATTTTTTTCAGTGCCGTTGTAACTTTGAACAGTCGTTAAATGAACTGTTGCAAGTTGAGGACTATCTGTAATGATTTGGCAGACAGCCTTAGTTTCGTTTGTTTGCAGTAAATCACTGAACCATACACAATATTCTCAGCTAGCTTGGTCTTTGCGTTCTCTTTCGGTATCACCAAAATTAAACCTACATTTCCTGGAGGTTTTCTGGATTGCTATTTCTGACTTTCTCACAACACCAGCATATACTCACACAATTCAGAGTGGAGCTTAGATTTACTCAAAATCAGGACTATTAGCCAAATATTGAAAGGATATGATACTAACAGAGTTGTGTCAGAAGTGAACAGATTTGTCTGAACAACATACTTTGACAACTCAGGCTTGCTTTCTGTCTTCCCAATTCTGGTGACTTTGTGTATTGATTAATGAGGCTTCTTGCTCTCCATTGGGGCTTATTTGCTAGCTTGCTATCAGCCTGCATTTGTATTTACTGAAAGACTCCCAGCTTAGGAAGCACTAAACTGCTGCTCTTCTGCTCCTGGATACGTTTCCTCCTAGAAGCCAAATGGAGTCCTTCAGTGAAGGTCTTCCAGAAGTTAGTGAAGAATGAACTTTAAAAAAAAGTTATTAAAGTTTGCAAAAGAAAGCTAAAAAGTACAAATAAAAACTGTATTTATACTGTATAAATATAAAAAGGAAGAAAAGAAAAAAACGGGAAATATTTTTTAAAAGCAGAAAAATGAGACAAGATATATAAAAGATGACTTTTCCTCCAGTCACATATAAACAATTTGGCTAACAACTTAAGTATTATCTAATACTTAAGTAAAAGGAAAAATCTCTACTTCCCATCAATAATCCCTTATCAATAATCAAATTACAAATATATCAATTTGTCATACATTTGAATCTTAATCAAAAAAATCAATTTTATAATTCAAGCTTGTCATTTTCTCTAAGAAATAATGCAAAAGAAATCTCTTTTCCATTTGCAAACAAGTCATTAAGCATCATCATACAATCCTGGTCAAAAAGGAATCCCATTAATAGCTACCGGAAACTATAATACATATATTTTAACCCTTATCTAACAGAATCAGTTTTTATTTTTTAAAAAACTTGATCTTGATCCCACTAGTTAGGTCTCAGAAGCTGATTTCTTATCAGTTTCTCTTTTGTCTTTTCCTGGAACAGTTTTAGCAATTTGTCTCTTCTCAGAGTTTTCTTGGTTCTCTACATTCCTCTTATAAATCCACGGTAACAAGGCTTTCTAAGTCACTCTTGTGATTTGTTATTTATATGTCCCTTTTAATTATCAAAACATAATCTGGTTTCATTTGTAAATCCATTTTGATGCATTTTCCCTATTACTCAAAGTCTGGCAATTTTAAAACCGTTTTCAAGTCCTAACATCTTTTTCCATATCACTTTTATAATTCAATCCTTTTTAAACATCAAATCCATATTTAAATCAATATGTTTTATCCAATAAAATCTATTGTTCTTCTGTTTTGTCTCTATAATGCCACACACCTTTATAAGTACTTTCTGAGTAAATTGTTCTCGGACCGCCTTAATTTATTCTACAGTCAAATAGTGTTCCATTATTGTAAAGGATCTGTTCTCCTTTAACAGTGCAGTAATACTTTGTAGTTCCTGGTTCCCTATATCCAGCCTTCATATCCCTTCTTATCATCTATTTATTTTCCAGTCAGCAAAATTTTCCCATGAGAATGATTTGTTACTATTAATTTCAAAAACTTCATATACTATTTTATAAATCTTACATGCCCCACCAGAAATATTCTTTCAAGTTCATTTAGCCTCTTGACCTTCCAAAATCAAGATTCCAGTCCCACCTCTGCTGTTTTCCAAAAAATTAAAACCTCTCTTGTTAATCTTTAAAGTTACTCAGAGCTTCTTTCATCCAGGATGGAAAGAAAGTCTTTCAGTGTAACATAACTTGTTTTTCAAAACTTTCTCCAAAGAAATCAGTAATAAGTAGCTTCCAAAAGTAATTGAGAGAGGACGTAGGCAAACACTAAGGGTAGCTTAGGCAAATATTTCACCAGACCTCTCAAAACCACTGGATATTAGCAATCTCTTCAGAGGGAGAATCTGTATAGAGCTAAACCATGGGTTTTCTTTTCTCCTTAGTCCAAGTTTCAAGGAGCCGATCCCTTCACCACCTTCTCTTTCGGCCATCTTCATCAGCTCCACAAAAAGCAGAATCGTATTTGGTCTGCCATGCTGCCTCGGAAGTCCCAAGAATTAATTTTTCTGAACGGCCTAAAGAGAATGATTGCATGCCATTGGCACTTTTATCTATTTATATCTATAGCAGAATATAATTAGTGTTTTGTTTTTGTATTATGTTGATATTGGGATTTGGAATGTGTTAATTTATTACTCTTAATGCAGTGTAAGCCATTGTAAATCTTGATATTTGCAGCACATGCACATTCCCATCATCAGGCAGCATCAATTATGAAGATGTGCCATAGGGCAAATTGGTAATAAAAAAGTAATTTTTAGCTTCTCGGTTGTTTTAATGTAGCCTTCTCTTTAAACACTCTTTAAACCTGAGGGACCTTACATAAACATCTTCACACTCTTTGTATTTGATGGACCAGCCAGCCAGTTTTGTTAAGGTGCTGGTCCAGAAACCAGGAAGCTGTGAGTTCTAGTCCTTCTTAGGCATGAAAACCACTTGGGTGACTTTGGGCCAATTCCTTTTTTTTTTTTTTTTAAATCCAATCCACCTCACAGAAATGTTACTGTGGGGAAAATAGGAGGAAGGAGTATCATGTATGCTTGCTGCTTTGAGGCACTTATAAATTTTTAATATTTTTTGAAAACTTAGCTCAGTTTCTTTTACTTTATTTACTTATTGCTTTATAAAGTAATAAAGATGGGATAAAAATCTTATAACTAAATTATTATTAGAGGTGTGGACCCTGCTGAAATGATGTGAGGAATAAACAGGTTGGTTCAAATCGTAACTTGGCTCTTTTTCCTTTTTTTGGCCACCACTAGTGGTAAAACCTTATGTCCAAAAAGGTTTTGCTGACAACAGATAAATCCGTGTAGGCAAGTGGAATACATCCCAAAATAAGCAGCCCCAGCACACTGGCAGACAAAAATGTAATAAGAACCCTTAACCTTTACTTGAAATTCCAAGCTCCCAAGGGTTTCTCTTTCAATGTACCTAGAAAACAAGAGACTATTGCTTCTTCCTGTCACGCAATATTTTTAAATTTCTTAGCCTGCTTTTCATCAAATGCAACTTGAAATCGAGCTAAATTTGCAAAAATTATAGCTTCTTATGAGTGACTCATACCAAAATAATAAAATGAGGCTTTTCTCCTCTAAAGGGAACAGCTAATATTGGTAGCTGTTATCCAGAACTGAACATAATTATTAGGCATGGTTGCCTCTTACAAGTGGTTGCCAAATTTCACATAATTGGATTTAATGATTTCATTTGGCAACAAACCCAAAATTGGTGCTTTAGTTAATGCTGCCAGACGAGTAAAAGTGCTTTAAAAAAAAACCCTATGGTTAAAAACATCCCGTAATAGTCTTCATTTTAACTCACTGGAGACTTTAATATTATTGTTGTAGTCTTTGGCCTAATTAACTTGTCCTTAATCCTTTCCGTTTTTGACATTTGATTTAAAGAAAGTATAATAAAAGGAATAAGTGGCAATTATGGAATGCTTTTGTACACATATAGAAAGAAAGGTTGGTTACCGAATGGAATAAAAGTGGTCTACCATGGTCATGCATGAGAATAAATGCAGTGCTTAGCAAATACTTCAAGACAGCAGAGCTGGATGGAGAAATTTTAAGTTAAGCAAATATTGATAGAAAGTTAGTGGCTAATGTGAGATCAGTTGTTACAATTGAATGTCAAAAAAAGGATTACATTTTTAAGAGCCTGTTCCTGCCCAGTTTGTTATATGGAAGGGAGAATGGGGTGTGTCGGGAGACAGATAAACATAAGCTTCATGTAACGGGCTTAAAAATATTGTATGTATCATAAAATAGGGATAGAGTTGAGAATTAGCAAGGAATGAATGAAGGTGGATGAATAGAAATATGGGTGACTAACATATAACAAGTGCAAAATAAAATACAAGTACATTTGAAAAAAAATATCCCTGCATGTAAGTAAATGGCACTTTAAGACTTTTCTCACTTTGAGAGGCTGCTACAAAACTAGGCAAGCTGGCAGGCAAGGGAGGTTTTGTCAACAAGGAGTTGAACAGGAAAAGGAAGGGTAGCTAGGGGACTCTAGAGAAAAACCATATTAATCTATAAGCATGGTTTTGGTTACTTGGTTTGTTTTTGCTACAGTCCTATGAATGGCAGTAATAGAAACTCAAAGCAAACTAGAATTAAGTCAGGATAATTATAAACTAATTACCCTGTGCCAATTTGCCACTATCGGCGTATCACAATTTTAAGGACGTGCTTTGTGGAACATAATGTGATCAAATTAATTGACCAAGGTGGGTTCACCTTGGGTGTATTAAAGCAAATATGCACACACACTGGAAAACCACCTTAAGGCTTAGTATTAGTCAAGTCCAGGCTTGTGTGAAATGCTGTGGCTGCTATTTGAGACTTTTTAAATATAGTACTCTTTATGTCAAACCAAGTAATTTATTGTTCCATTTTATATAGCAGCCCTTTTCAAACATGTGACTCTGGGCAGCTCACACCAATTAAAATTTTTTTATTAAAACTAAACAATACCATTCAAGAAATAACAATATAAAAACCATATAAAAACTCCAGTAATGTGGTGCGTATGTGCCTGTAGGTGATGTCTTACATTTAAAAAGACCCCTGCTTTGTGCTTTCCTAAACTTGGTATTTCAAGATATGGAATTTTTATCCCTTCCAAATGCTCTTTTTGCGAAGCATAGCTTGCCTTCTACTGAAAGGCTGAACGTAACAAATTGCCATGGGAAATCTTCCTACACAATTGCATTTCACCATGGTCCTATAGCGGTGAAGACCTTCAACTCCAAGGCTTCTGGAGGGCTTTACACCTATGAGTAAATTTCAAATTAGGTACCCAGTTTTTCACTCTTTCCTATAACAGATAGTCCTCAACTTACAACAGTTCATTTAATGACCGTTCAAAGTTACAATGGTGCTGAAAAAAGTGAGCCATGACCGTTTTTCACACGACTGTTGCAACATCCCCATGGGCACATGATCAAAATCCACATGCTTGGCAATTGACTCATTTTATGACAGTCAGTAGTATCCTGGGGTCATGGGATCCCCTTTTGCAATCGTGTGACAAGCTAAGTCGATGAGGAAATCAGATTCACTTAACTATTTATTTCTCAACTGCAGTGATTCACTTAACTGTGGCAAGAAAGGTCATAAAACGGGGGAAAACTCACAAATTATGGGACTCAATTGTGGTCATAAGTTGAGGACTACCTGTATAATCGTATGTATGAATAATATTCAATGTCTACATAAGTCTGAAGAGCAGCACTGTACTTCTATTCCAGGCGTACTGTTATTGTTATTTACTTTGGTCCTATAGACTAATATGTGTACCAAACTATATTTTTTTCATATAGCATAACTAGCAGCTGTAAGCACAGGCTAATTATGCACCAGGGTGGCCCAGATTTCATTCCACAGATACTTGTGTCAATAGGCAAAATAGCAAAGGGAATAGAGGTAGGACAGGAAGCATCCTGAGCAAAGAATTTAGGCAGAAAAATTGACTCACAATACAGTTAGGACCAAATAGAAAGTTTGTTTTGACCCGAAGCAAATTGCACCAGCAGCCACTTATGAGTATCTAAACGGAGCAATAGCATCAATTAGGACTTGGGGGAGGAAATGAAATGAGGGACTAATATGGAGGCAGAAAAGTTCACCACAACTCTTAAATACTAACTATATATAACCAAATTACCTGCACATCTATGTGGGCCTAGAAACTGGGAATGAACAGCTTTGAGAAGGGGTCTCTAGAGGACACAACTGTTTGCAGATAGTGTCTTATTGCCCTCTAGTGGTTACTTGCATGAGCTAACATATTTCTGAAAATGTGCTACTTGCTCTAAAGCAGGGGTGTCAAACTCACGTCGTCATGGAGGCATCATGTGTCATATCGGGACTTTTTTCCCCTTTGCTAAACTGGGCGTGGGCGTGGCCGGCATGTGATGCATCTGGCCCATGCACCGGGAGTTTGACAGCACTTCTCTAAAGACTCTGAAAAGGTGTCTAAAGGAAATAAATATTTCAGGTGAGTGATGTGAATGTATCCTGCATCCTCTTCATAGTACATAATAAGTGCATAATAAGTTTAAGCCAAAAACATACAAAATGTTATTCACAAAAACCATCAAAGCCAGAATCCTACCAAAAATCATTATTATTGCTTCAGTTTCCAGTTATGAATCCATTCCCTATATATTGAATGTTGTAATAGTTGAGAACTTAGACAAAATTAAATTCTGAGTTTAGATAACAGCAGACATTTTATGTTGTGTTCTGTTATTAAGATTGGAACCACAATGAATATAGGCAAAACTGCAATATGCAACTTGGAATGTCTTTGTCTTGAAAATCATTATTATGCAGTGAGAAAAAATCAGTGACGCAACACGCAACCAAGCAGAAGTTTAACATGCTGTGTTTCAACTTATCCGATAATTATTCTGTTCTTTTAAAAAAAATTAATAATAATTAGACATTATCTTTTCCTGAAAAAAACAGCATTCAAGTTTTTCTATAGGTAGAAAAAAATGTTCTGAAGATTTGATATATATCATGTTATCACTCTGGAAAATAAGAAACTAACCTAATAAGCAGAATACATTTCTAAATCATACACTAATTTCAGATATTTCCTTCTAGTAAGGGTAACCATTTAACACAGCCCACTTTTAAAAATAAAAAAGCTACAAACAAGCCACTTTAAATTAAAGACTGAACTACTAAGGAAGGCGCCTAAATATATTAGTTCAGTGCTGATTAAATTGTAGCACATTAATTAGTAATAACCTGACATCAATGTTGAAACATCCCAATGCAAATTACAAATAATTGCTAACCTTTCTTTATACATCTCTGCAAATATCAGTGCAGAGCTATTTGCCACCCAAGAAAGAAGCCTGAAACAACATACAACAGCGAAGTATGAGTCAATATACTGCCATAAAGAAGCACCTACATATTTGATAAGGAAACCAATTATCTTCTGCTAGGTTTATTCTTCTTGTTATCAAAGTTATCCAGTTAAAAAGATCACTGCTGAGAGCAATACAATGTCATATTGTATACAGAAGAAAATTGCAAATAACTAAAAATGAGAACATACCAGCAGAAATGATAAACATACATTTACAATAGCCAACATTTAAGTCTTGGGATTTGCAGCCAGTGCTGTCTAATGCTTCCGGAACCAGCTCAGACAAAGCTGATTTAGCTATTTGTGTAGATGTGTGAACTAATTTTAGATGACTCCCTTATGTTTAGCATCTGGGCATTACAAGACAAGGGGCTAATTATTAATGAGAGGTTATGACCCTGCATTAACATTGACAAACACACAAGAATTGTGAAACTTGATACATTTAAGCAATGAAGAAGTATAAGTCTGCACATACAGTAAAAAAAGCTATGTTAGAAGATAAATTTACAGAGATACTAAGAAGTCACATTAGTAATACTGTATTTGCATCATAAATGTCAAATATCAATATACTTCCCAATGTTTCTTCATAATCTTTCACTCCATTCACAACTGTAGAGAGTTCACAACTTATATACAAGAGGAAGCAAATGCTGTAAGCATCAGTTAGGGAAATTTAAAACGATTCTTTCCATATATCAAAGAAATAACCTGTTCTTTTTACTATCTTTTTACACATTACTCATCTGACTAGCACTTTGCAACCAATATCATAAAACTGATATTAAAAAACTGTAGAGATTTATAGCTGATTAAAAAATGCAATAAAAAGTTGTGTAAACACTCTGTTAGCACAATTCAGTACAATTAGATTTATAAGTCTTTGTACAATGCAAATCAAATAATAATAGTCCTAATATTCATAAGCTGGTCCCACAAGATCAACATCACGACTATACATGAAGTTTTGCTTTTGAAGATGATACATTTGTTACTTCCTCAGTTTTGTTAAGTCTCTGCTTCATACTTGGCTTCAAAATGCGACAACCAACCTGTAATCAAAAACATTTTATTCATAATTGTATTGCTTTTTGATTCAAGGTGACATACAAATTAAAAGATGTAAAATATAATAAAGCTAAAGTAAGAATTCATTTTTAAAAGCAGATAAAGTCAAAGAAAAACCTATACTAGCATCTTCCACATGTATTGAAATAAAATGGAAGCCAATGGAATTGGTGTGTGATTTATGTAATATTGTCAGCAACTGAGTTACTATCTTAGTTTACATTATTTACAGCGTCATTGGCAGAACCATGTAGGATCCACAATAGTGGTCTAAATGGGAGATGATTAAGACAAGGATCACAGTAGAAAGTTTTCCCTGAGTCTAGGAACAGTGCTATATGGATACCAGCTAAAAAGAGCAAAGGTTCATTTAATAGAGCATCAAATCTATAGCCTAAAAAGAACAATCGATGCAGAAGTTGTAAAACCAATTTTTCAGAAGAACAAGCAATATCTCTGGCCTATTAGTCTGTCTTCTGACAAACACGTTCAATTGGCCTGACTGAATCTCAGCTTATTAGCTTTACTACAATTCATCACAGCTTTCATACAGTGAGTGATAGCACTGATAAAGACTGGGCTGGTTATCACAAGCATTGTGAGGGTGTGTAACCCTAGAACTTTATATATCTGAAAATCAGGGGCCTTTGAATGCCAAAAAGACAAAAGAAAGCTCTGAGGGACCATGAGCTAACCACAGTAATCAACCAAGAAAGGACTCAGCATCTTCTAAAAGTGTTCAGACAAATAGGACCAGCATCAATGTGTAATATTGCTCTCAAATCCTATATTGACTGAATTCCTTCTAATTCCAGCTGTTATTTATTCATAAGTCAGTCAAACCGAGTTACATCAAACCGAGTTGATGTAACTTATCACAGTTACAGTTGTCTACATTAAACAATCTGTGATAAAAGTCTTTTAGAAAGGCATTTCTAATAGGTATACAAGTAGTCCTTGCTTGCTGACTGTGCAATTATGGTGCCGTCATTCAATCTTGTGATCACTGTTAATCAATACTGGAGTGTACACCTGACCTGTTATTTTTCTCTCTCCCATCTCTTGCAGAGCAGAGATTGGGGAGAAGAGATTACAAGAGAGTAAGCAGGCACACAATGAGGAATATTCACTAAAATCCAGGTGCTGATGCTGGCAGCCACTAACATGCTATGTAAATAGCACAATATATTTCGCTTTGTGTGCTTTACTCTCTTATAATCTCTTCCTCTCCAATCTCTCCACTTTGCAAGGTGTGGAAGGAAAGCAAGTGATTTGTGTAGGCAATCTCTCCTGTGTCTGACCCAACAGAGCAGAAAACTTGAAGAGGACAAGATAAGGCATACAATGGGAAATACATCAAGCTGTTTGCACAGCACTCTTGCAGCTGCCAGCACAAGTGCATTGCTTTCAATGTGTATTCTCCATTGTGCGCCAGCTTACTCTCTCGTAATCCTTTCTTCCCAATAAATATAACTACATATAAATATAAATACAAACATTAATTCCCTTCTTGTTAATGATCAATGTGCCAGGGTGAGCATTCCAAAGACCAGAGAAGTGGTTAGGAGCAAATAAAAGCCGAAGGTGTCAAACCAATTAGTATTGTCAGTTTTGAGCTGGAAAGCAGAGTTGAAGTCGTGTGATTTTCCACACAGCAACCACTTTGCTTAGCGAAAAAGTTGACGGTCCCAATTGTGGTCACTAAATGGTCACTTTACAGAGCATATAAAAAGCATCACAGAAAAAACTAGAGATGGGAAAATCCAAGTTTCCTATTAAGAGCACTGTGAGAAACTACAATAATTCTTGATTCTGAACTATCATTCCAAATCACTCAAGAGCTGTGAACCCTCCCATATATTCAATGTTTCATGGAATACAACAAGAATACAATTCCAGCTGTGGTCATTAAGTTCTATGTCCATATTATCTATATAATATTTATCTTGATTTTTCATCTCCAGAATATTTTTCCTCTATAGGATTATGAATTTTATTCAAATTAAAAAAAAAAACTATTTAAGCAAAGAATCATATATATATATATATATACCATTGGAGTATCTGGACTAGAAAATGGTGAAGCACCTGGTGAAGCACCATAAGAACTGTTCTCTTTGTCAAACGAATCATCGCAACTGCTTTGTGATGCAAATTTCTCTTTAAGAGCTTCTGCTATTAAAGCTGCTGGATCCCACTGAGATGGCTTTATTTTATTTCTTTTGGGTAGAGGTGTACCTCCAGGAGATCTAGAGAAAGAAAAGCAGAACATTTGCAATTTCTAATGCAAGACATTGCTACTGAAAAATTAAAACATGTGTTATACTTTCTAATTCGCTTTTGTTCTAATTTACTCAGCATCTTCCTTTCTAGAGGTCCTTTGATTGCCCTATGAACTGTAAAAATATTATACATGTTACTTTTCAGGCAGCTATAGAGCAGTCAGCATTCTGATGTTTAAACTCTACTCTGCTACTT
>JANHFL010006360.1:352958-387697 GCA_032468155.1 Oxyrhabdium leporinum | reverse complement strand
TTTCGCTTCTCATCTAAGAAGCTTCTTCAGCACTGACTTCAGAGCCGAAGAAGCTTCTTGGATAAGAAGCGAAACGCCTTCAAAGAAAAACCAGAAAGTCCGGTTGCCACTTGAAAAAAAGCACATTTGGGATACACTTCCGATGAGAACAAAAATGAAATAGTGTATTTTGAAGGCAGACAATATGAATATGGATTAGTTTTGCATTACGCCATTCGCAGTAATACGGCCACTCCCAAAAGATTTTGAACCGGGATTTAAGAACCGTTCTTCAGTAAGGCTAACTTGTAACTGGATTTGACCAGTGGGATTATCTTTATCCTAAAATTCACTTTAGCCACATGCGGATAAAACAAATAGAAGCGGGGCTAAGGTGCAAACTGGCCAAGACGCGAGCCATCCGGGACCCACCGTGGACGGGGGCTTCGGATCTGCCAGCCCGTCGAAGAACCGCGGGATACTGACGAACCCCACCAGGAGCGACGCGAACCTTTTGGCTGGAACCCCTGCGGGAGCGCCAGGCGAGACTCCGGCTCTTTACCAAACGTTCCTACAGGAAAGCGGCGAGAGGAGGTAAGCGGTAGGGAGCTCCTCCGCTGCGACAATCAAAAGTTGGCACCCTTATTCTTGATTGGCGGGATTGGGAGCGCGAGTGATTCGCTGTAGCCAATCAGACGAGAGCAGGGAAGCATCTGACGCTCCAACCAATCCTAGAGCTTACCTTTTGTTCATAGATCTATGCGTGAGGGAGGAAAAATAAAAATGGATGTCTTTGGGGGGGGGAACGAAAGCGTTTTTAATTAAGAGGATTTCACCGGATTTCCGTAATTTACGATGCAGAAGCGAAACCTCAATTTTTTTCCAGCTGGAGAGAAAGTCGGCCGCTAAATAAGAAGGTGCCACATCTATTGCTCGGCCTTGCATTGACTAGTGTCGGCCGTTTGAATCCGCCGCTTGTAGCTCGTGTTCCGCTTCACCCTTGAACCACAGCGCTTCTCCCCCCCCCCCCAACTACTTGGCCAACCTCCTTTGAACACCAAGCATTTTCCTGCCTTCCCTGCTTCCATGTTAACGAGATCGGGAGCGAGGCCTACGTTCAACTAAATTCATCGATGACCGAAAAGAAGAAACGGCTTTGCGCCACGAGCTATGCTGCTTCTACTGCCAGTGGTTTGTCGGTTTATGTGATCTTGACTGCAAGAATATACCCAGTTTTGATGACTACTTTCTCACTGAACGTTTTGATATGTATTGCTACCGTAGTAATCGCGTTGTCTTTTTTCATCTGAAGAAAAATTTAGGGGTGTTTTTGCTATTACAAAAACACATTTCCTAAACGTCCATTATTGTTTACTAGCTGACAAGTTATTGTTCATTTGTTGATATGACTCTTAAATGAAGCGGAGCGTTAACATACACATTTTTCTGGAAACATTATGAAAGTAGTCTTGTGCCAGTATAGTCTTCTGGGTATTTTTCCACATTATATGAACTGCTCCATGCATTGCTGCACATATACTTTCTCTCCATCTCCAAAGCATGAACCATAGACGCTGAAGGGTTGCCTACATCTGGCTTAGGATGTATGGACCCAAACTTTAGCTTACATTGTGATTTATCCTAGGACACTTTCAGGACAAGATTCTTGCCAATACTTATTAAAAGTGTGTGTATTGATTTTTGGCATATCATTTTCTCCTACATGAGTGCATTATTCTATTTTCAAATTTGGATTCTTGATTGCTATCACTATAATAAATTTCCTTTGTGCAATCTGAGCTGCCTCAAATATATTCCTACTATCCAACCCTATTTCATTTTGTTTGTTGTTCCAGAGATGCCAGGATTTTCCTCTGTATATAATGTACAGGGCACTACTGATAGATCTTTTAAAATATTTTTTCAGCCTCAGAATATGCATACAATTTTATGCTTACTCAGATCTTAGAATTATTGTCAGTTGCAACTCCCTAAATATGGCACTATAAAACACAAAACCCTTGTCTTCAAATACATATTGTCTGCTGGTTTGATGTGCATAAATACCACCCTCCTTTATGTGACTGCTTGGCAGACAGTTCATCATTTCCTGTTTTTGTTTTACCCTGCCCTTTATTTTAGAGTCAAAAGAAATTACCTTTTCAGGTACTACTAACACAATTACTCTTCTGTATTTTTTCCCTGTGATTTGTGTTTTACCTAACTTTGCTAGGCAATATAAGCCCATCTATTCTTCTTTGTGTTTGTTTTTTTACTATTTTGTATAATTGATTTTTTTCCCTGCTGATTAAAACATACAATAACAAAAAAAAAACCCAATACCTTTTACAGCAATTTGCTTCAACCCTAGCAAGATTGGTTGGGGTATTTGAGACTCCGAGTGCGAGTTCTTCCATCTTTGGCCCTCAATGCTTGATAGGCAGGTGACAGCTATGTTCAGGAGGGTCTTTCACACTAATATTGTTCACCAGTTCTGTTCTTTCTTCAAGTGAGAGGCCCTTATTGCAATGTGCTGTAGAAAGGGTTGCTTTCATAATCACTTTAAAGATACCAGTGGTTCCACAGCTACATGAAAATTGGGCAGGTTGTACCATACCCATGGACACCCATGCTTCATGAACTGCACTGGTTCCAGTTTGCTTCGGTTACAATTCAAGAAACCAACTGTCACTTTTAAAACCCTATTTGGCATAGAGCATAGCTAATTAAGGGGCATATGTGTCCTATGGTTTCTGCCCACATTATAACATATGATACAGTTGGCTACTTCTAGTTCCATCAACCTAGCAGGGGGGCCTTCTCTGCATCCCCCACCTTGAGATTCATGTTTCCACCTTATCAACCTTTGAAATAGCATTCAAAACATTAAATTTCCTCAGGTTTTAGGGTTGTAGTTAAAGTCAAGGTACTGGGATGGTAGTTTATCCGTTATTGGGGGAGAGAATTAGTTGTTGAACTGTCTAAATTGCATTATCCTCATTTAAAAAAAAATACTATTAACATTTGTTAACCTAGTCAAAATTGTTGGGGCTGGACAACCTAGAAATCTTATTAAAAATAAATGAAATTGTAATAAACTATTTTAATGAAGATTGACTGCGTTCACATAGTTCAGGGGTGTCAAACATCGTCATGACGTCACGTGGCGTACCGGGACTTTTCCCCCCTTTGCTAAACCGGGCCTGGGCGTGGTGAGCACGTGACGCATCCAGCCTGTGGGCCGGGAGTTTGACAGCCTTGACATAGTGTAATAAACCAGTGAGTTTCAGTTAGTTAGTGCGTAAGCCTAATTATTGTGGTCAGTAAAGCTTACTTTTTGGCTTAATGTTGTGAACCAGGTCATGATAAAATAAATTATAGATTATCACCTAACCATCAATAACACACTCCTATTAATGCAGTGTCCATATGCCATTATGAAAACTAAACTTTTTAGTAAATTTTAAACCCAAGGATTTTTATTTATGTTAGTAACCAAATAGCCAAAAAGGGATTCCAAGTATGCAAAAATTTTTGTTTCGAACCGTTTTGAACATAAGATATTACAAAAAATCCCATTATGATGAAACTCTTCCAAAAGGCTTGAGAAACACTGTTTTGTGTTTGAAGCAATTTAAACCCAAATGTTGCATACATCCATCATCCAAAGACTTTAGTGGTGGACTAAAATTATTCATGACAACATGAAACAGAATACTTCATCAACTAAATATTCTGTCACTTGATATACATTATGTTCTCTCTTAACACTCAGAAATTTTATTTATAGCATGCTAATAGCTACAAAGATGTCACAAGAAGGAGGCAGCACCCTCAATGAGTGCATTTCCAAAACAATTGCAACTACAAAGATTTATAAAAATTACATTAAAAAAACCCTTACAAACAAGCCAAATTTTGCAAAATAATGTTGATAATAAATTTTGTCAAATACCTTTGCAGCATAAGGATTGATCATTCCTTTTTCTAGTCTGTCAATTGTAGGTACGTATGTATGTTTAAAGTCATAAGGAAAGAAAACTTTTGGGGGCATGGGAAACATCGGAAAAACAACGTGCTGGAGGGAGGGGCCTAAAAGAACTGCAGTGGTGGGCCAGTGACAAACTATTTCCAGGATCTCTCTTGCTTTCTCACCAGACTAAGGGGAATTTTGGGAAGCAGAAAAGTATTGCTGCAAATAAATGCTACACACTGAGCTCTATAAATATGTATTCACACACTAACTCATCCCTCCAACTGAGGTGGGGCAGAAAGTCAATTGGGGACCAAGGAAGAGATATTTTGATGCTTGCAAGTACCATTGCAATCCAGTTAGCCCCGTCTAGTTTGCAATTTATTTTCATTTGTGATTTCATGTGGCCATTACGGTGGCAATTCTACTAATCTGTCATAATAGATTCATTTTGATGTAGATATTATAATTATGAATTTAGGTGTACATCAAACTGTCATAATAAGGAAGTCTCAACTTTTAACTGACACTTAGTTTAATATCTGATAGAAAGCCTTAATAAAAATTCTGCTTCAAGTGGCTTGAAAACCTGGTGGCTGAAATGGTAGGCATTAGTAAGCTAAAAGGGCAAGCCTGATTTAGTGTAAACTAGCTTCTGTTTCTCACAGGTTATCCAAATGGCACCATCAGTACAGGAATTGTTCAAGTTTGTGTTTCAAGACTTCAACAAAAGTTTAAAATACATGTGATTACAAAAAAAGGTTAAATTGTAATTTTTTAAATTTTTAGTTCACATGATTCTGGTTTTAATCTAGTTCATTCTTTTACTTCATGTTTTCAAGTATAGAAGAGATATAAAGCTTCTGTAATATTCAACTGTAATAACAAGCTCATTTCCTTTTAAATTTTCACATCTTTATTCCACCGAGGACTGAAAACACGACTGAGATATCCCATAGTTTAGGTTATTTTGCTAAAGAAAACCTACAGAAATATTATTTTACAAATTGGGGAAAATGTTGATGCAATAAAAGCTGAATCAGTATTGCCGTAAATTTGTGACCAATATTTTTTATCAGATGCCAATGAAACATCATCTAATGCTCTTGCATAATAACTCCATTTCACATTCATTATATACAGTTTAGATTTTATAAATGAATAGCATCCTGTGTTTTACATAAGACTATGTCTATTAGGCATATAAACACTGAAACAATACACTCAAAGCATGCTTGTGTTAAAGGTAACTTTTCACTACAATTTACCTCTTTCTGTTGTACGCCTAAACGTTTGGAATGTAGGATAGGTCTTCTCACAAGAATAGAATATGCAGAAGGTCAAACTACTTTTAGTGCTGTTACAAATAGTTGAAGCATTTCCCCATTAGAAGTAAGATTATGTGGACGGAGAAACGTAGCACCTGTTAAGCTACAGCTCTACTTGTCAGATCTAGATCTGTTCAGAAGAGAACGCCCATCGTTTTCTAGAAATGTGAATGTATGAGAAAATTAATAAGATCCCCAAAGTACTTTTATAACCTCCTACTTACACTCATCTTACTGGGATACTCTAATTCTCAAACCTATCCAAGAACAAGCCTTGTGAAAACTCATGGCAAACTTTTAATCTTGCAGTGCTGTTTACATGCTGCCACAATTACGTAGGTGGCTGAATTAAACGAAGTATAAGCCTCCCACTCCAGATTATACAACTTTGCAATTTAAATATAAGCCACACAAACAAAAAGCTCCAGGAAATTATTAGCTCCAAGATTTAGTACAGATTTATTTTAAAATGCTGCCTCAATATCTAAATGCGCAGACCTAAGTTTTATTTCAATAATGAAACATAGCTGTGGAGGGGATAATGAAGTACAACTCTGTTTAAAATCAGATCTTTGGGACAAAACAAAGTTACACTGTGTATAACAGTAAACATTTTAAAAAGTTGATCATGACAAATAGTATCATACCTTTATTACTTGCTTTGTATAATCTTCAACAATTACTAGTGAGATTACAAAAGAATTAAAATAGAAACAAAACCAAAACTAAACTACTCTCCAACAACAAAATTTAAGTAAAATGCTTACATTCATTTGACGACAAGTCATATTAAAAATGCTGCGCAGATAGCAAATAATTTCTTCAGCTGCAACTGATCTTCAGTTATTTATTCCTGTGTAAAAAAAGATTAAATATATGCACAATTATGGTACAGTATTTTAACCTATTTAAAATACAACCAACAATACAAAAACAAAAACCTGACTGATATAGCACAATACAAACCTTTTCTTCTTTACGTCTCTCCTTGTCTTCGTTTTCCATTGTTTCTTCTTCATCTTCTACAAGCCCATCACCTTGGTATTTATCATGCGTCCATTTTGGACTGCTACCTGATTTTTTGAAGTTGAATCTTCCTCTGCCACGCTGAAAAGTACCACGTCCTCTTCCTCTTTTAGCCCAGTAATCAACACCATCATCTCTGTCATCATGCTAGAGTAAATGGAATCCAGTTAAAGAAAATGCACCCAAGCTACACTAAGAACAGTTGTATTTATCATCAGTTTAATTAATTACTGTAGTTGAATTCTTTGATCTTACTATTCTGAAAGATAAAAAGATAACATATATAACAAGTTCAATCATTAGTTAAGCTGTTCCAATACATTATATTTGGTTAATCAATGATTCCAAGTTCAGGAACACATCCCTCCAACATGTCCTGAAGTTAGTGCAGAAATATATATAAGACATATGCTCTACTGCTGAGCCAAGAGTTACTTTTTTTCTAAATGAATCAGTAATTTGGTAACATACAAAAACATTAAATTTGCCTTGTCTATATTCAAAATTCTAAGCAAAGATATAAACTCTGGGAAGCACGGAGAGCAAGGCATATGGCCCCTGTGATTTCCCAGTTGGTGCCATGCTCTCCACCAAGCCAAGCCATGTCATCAAAGGCTCCCAAGGACCAGTTTGACAAAGTACATTCAATTTAGTTGAATCACCCTAGGTTTCATTAAAGTGTTCTATCTCCCAACTCTCTGCACGCACTCATATTTCCTTTCTTTTTCTTTCTCTTTTTGTATGTTTGCCAGCTGTATTAAGTTTTTAGACACCTATTATTTCACGACAGTTCAACCTACCCACCTACTGGGAAACAACAACTTTATGCCCATGAGTTTAAGTGCAACAAATTTAGCTTATTAGTCTTTCTTTATACACATTTTTAACAACTTGAGTGAATATTATATTTTATGTTCTGTAACATATTCTATGTTACGTTCTGCGCCTTAACTATCTAGTTTATAGTTTATGGACTACAAAAAATAAAATAGGTCCACTGAAAAACCAACTTTAGAAACAGAAAAAAATGAGTAACACAAATTATTATTTTTCTTCTGTGCAATCATATATTTGATTCTCAGAGACTGCCTGGACAAGTCCCTGCAGATTTTTTTGGCAAGGTTATTTGCCTTTCCCTTGTTGGCTTTGTGCCTAAGGCAGGACTACAACTCAGTCTTCTGATCTGATGCCCTAACAACTACACTAAACTGGCTCTTTCAATTATTATTAAAGCCAACCAAATTAACAGTAATTTTTAAGTTACTCATTATTCTTTATTAGATGAGGTGGTAAAAAGGGGGATACAAAGAAAAGGGCAAAATCCTAAATATCCCTACAGTTTAATTTCCTCATACATGAATATAAATAATTGCTGGTGGTTTATGTTATCCAAAATATAACATGTATAAAGAGGGAAGCACTGAAATATACAAGTAGTAGAAGATATGGAGTCACTTTGGATAGTGAGACAAGCAGCATATTAAATAAATAATAAATAAGATGGCAGAATCTCAAATAATCTTAAAAGTACAACATTGTTAAAAACAGTTTCCCCAATATAACCTACCACCCAAACTGATAACTAAATACATTCTGCAACCATGTAACATCAGTTGAAAAATAAAAACCAGACGCGAAATAGAATAAGTATCATGGAGGACATGGCTGATCGATCCGAGAAGAATCACAATATCCATTTGTATTATATATATATTTATGCAAGTCCCAACATTTGTTAAATATTACACAAACTCATAAAAAGAAACTGTAGGCAGGGAGAGCTGTATGGGTGGCTGATGTTATTCTCAGGGCTATTGAAACAGAAATACTTAATTCGCTCTCCAATAACTAGGAGCAACACTGTTCCAGGATAGGATACCAGTATTATTCTTGGGTTGTTTACTTTAAAACATCGTATGAATGGTTATCACTCTTCGTTATGGAAAAAGAATCAAACTGGGGAAAATATAAAGGAGGAAAAATCATCAGAGGGTCTTGGCTAATATAACTTTATAAAAAATAGAAGTATCCCTTTTTTCCTTATTCTCAAATTACCTCCAAGGTTATCAAGTCTATTTGATACTTCTTCTATCCAATCCAAGAAATCTACACCTGGCTATACCACAGAAGAGAGACAATAAGCAGTAATATATTTTCTAAATATTATAGCAAACTTTTTATTTGTGACCTGGATAGCATTTTATTTTCTGATGCTCTTAAGTCTGTCTTTAACAAAATAAATAGAAAGTATCAGAAATATTTTTTGTTAATGTTCATCTTCCCTAACACTGCCTCCAACAGGTGAAAAGTCACAGCTGATCAAAATCCTGTTTTTTCTAAATACTCACAATTAGTTTAATAAACATTAAAGCAATAGAAAATATAGTATCCACCAAAAGAGTGCTTGTGTATTCATTGAGAAGCATTAGTTACTCATGAAAGGGAAAATATATGAAGTGAAAATGAAGATTTACACAGCAAAAAAGTTAAGCATTAGAAAATTTCTTTGAAAAGCAGTTACGCACGCCACCACATTATTGTTTAATAATTACTTTGATTTCATGACCACAAACACTATTATCCAAAGTTACAGGATAGCATTATCTCAGTCAACTCCAAGCAACTGAGATATTATACCATCTGCTTTTCCTCAGCTTTAAGGAGAGCCTTAGACCAGGGGTGTCAAACTCAAGGCCCGCGGGTCGGATCCGGCCCGCAGGGTGCTTAGATCTGGCCTGTGGGGCCGGCCCTGGGAACAGTGAAGGACCAGCCCACAGTGACTCTGCCAGCGAAAACGTAGCTTGGGAGGGCTCTGTGCGGCCCTCCTGAACTCCGCTTTTGCTGGCAGTGGGTCGCAGGAGGCCATCACAGCCAAAAATGGAGCTCAGGAGCCTGTTTTCACTGGCGGAGTGCTCGGGCCAACACAGGTGCCCCCGACACGAGTAATGTCAAGCTGGCCACGCCCAGCCTGGCACGCAGAGGTCAAACACAACCCTGATGCAGCCCTCAATGAATTTGAGCTTGACACCCCTGCCTTAGACCTTCACTTACAGATAACAAAAGGCAATCTATGGAAGAAAATCTATAATTGCACGCTGTAGTCTGCACCAGTTAGATATTTTCTCTCCTTTTGCCAACTGACTAGCTAGAGATGAGGCAGAAGAACTTCTTTCATTAGTCTATGTAGATGGATGTAAAAGCAAATACAGATGCTGATGTTCACTGTCAGAGAACTCAATGAAGATTCTTGAAATAACAGAAATAAGTTTTAGATATTGCTGCTATAAAATAAGACTTTTAGAAAAGATGCATGCATATAATATGACACCCACCAAGAAGTATTTCTTGCTTTTTGGAGTATATTCAGGATCCCATTCTTCCTCTTTTGGTCTCTTTTGAAAAGTAGTGTTTGAATTGCTAGGACCAGTATTTGTTCCAGCAAACACGCCTCTGGCTCTTCCTCTGCCTCTAATTCGAAACTGATTAACCAAAGCATGTATGTATTTAAATAATAAATATATTTAATTCATTTACATATGGCAATAAATTATTATTGCATTAACTAAAATCCTGTGTTAATAACGCATAAAGTGAAGATATTTCAAAATCAAAATAAAGCTATTTATATCTCCTTTAATATAAAGGTTCAGTGCTGCACAATAACGTTTATGTGCAGCATTTACTGAAAAATCCAGATTTTAAAAACTGGTTTTGTGTGCACGATAATTAATAACCAGATGTAACAACAGCTTTCCCACACAGATATAGAGGCGGCTTTTTTCTGGTTGAATAAGAGAAGTGATTTCCAGTAATTCCTTTTCACTTCACACTTTCCCCAAATTGCTGACTGCAACTGGAAAAAATTTCAGGTCTCAGCATACAGTTGCACTAGGGAAGCCTTTCCGAAACGGGCTATCCTCTAAATATATGGGTCACCTCCCAGAATGTCAGCATTGTTAAATTCAGAGTACCAAAATTGGGAAAAGCAGTAGAGAAAATACAGAATCCGAAAATGACACCTCCCGCTTCTCTACCTGCCAGGGAAGGCTAACCAAGTGGGGACATCCCCACTGCAGGATTAAATGCTTTACCAATTCTGCAATATTTGTCAGTCCCTTCGATTTTCCTATAATACAGACAAAAGGCTCAGGTTTGAAAAATGAAGAAAATGAAGGACACACTTTGGGAGTTACTGTGGAGTCATAAGTTACAATGTATAATAACACGTCAACACGTCAACCCTAAACAACAAATCAGAGAAAATGCCCATGAATAAATGATTACAAATAGATGCAAGAAATCAGAAAGAACAGAGAATAGAATAGATAATTAATGATGCTTTGGCTTTAAATAAACACACAAACATTTGTGAATATTTAAAGCAACAATTTATCTACGGTATGTAGCATAATAATATAGGTACAATAAGATGCTTTTGCACATTTTTTGCCAACTAATGTATTATTTTCCTATAATTTATATAAATACACCTTGCTGCAAGTTACAGTCCAAATACATGACTATTTCTAATTGCATTCCCATGCTTCAAATGTATACTGGCTATTTTAATTCAATGGTTATAAACTACAGTTAAAAATAACTGCAGAGAAGAAACTTACAAAGGTGCCTCTAGGTCTTCCAACTCCTGTAAAACCTGGATATTCTTTCTGCTCGTGATGCGGTTTAAGTTCTTCATCTCTTTCTTTCTTGCAGTCCTTTTCTTCTCGGGAACTGGATGAGGAAGATGGGGAGGAAGTTGAGGAAGATCGAGAATGGTCTTGTTCTCTTTTTTGCTTACTGAAAAATAAGAAACCATACTATTTGCTGTTGTGCCCTACGTACTGGCTGTATTGTGTGTATTCTTAGAAGTTATCCTCTGTTCTTGTTTTGAAGCTAATGTGAAATATTATTACTCCATCCAGCTTCCATCTATAATTTTAATAAACTATGGCTCCTTAGCATGTTATTAATAAAAAATAGCTAATTAGCCAGTAAAAGCTACATTTAAATGCACGCTTTCACACAATCGCAGAAATGGGAGGGAAAAACAACTAAAGGTAAAGTTGCTAAGCTTTTGCCTAGTTCCATCTTTTTTAATACCTTACCCACAGTAAAATATCAATAAAAATTGATATTATCGTTTAACTATATTGCCACAAGATGCAGAACTAATCATAACTGACAACCATGTGGACATCAGTTGAGGAGAAGTAAATAGAAAGTACAAGTAAATCAGTGATTTAATAATATTAATATATACTGTATACGAATGAACAAGACATAAAATATTCATATTCAATATTCTCATAGGAAATACATCTGGCATTGACTTGACGATAGATTTCTAATATTAATACCAAATTCAAAAGCATAAGTTATTTCCAGTATTATCACTGCAGCAAGTATTGTACATAGAATTAAGTTGCTCCTAAACTACTAACCTGTATAATTTCATATTACAAGTTTTGAGAAAAAGAAATTCCTCTTGCCAACCCTCCCCCTGCCCAAGTTAAATATAAATTTCAGTAAAATTCTCATAATCTGGGTGTTATGAGTTGAAAAAGTGCGGAATCAAGCATAACGAACCAAAGTTCTTACACAAACTGTTTACAGAAATGTACTGCATTGAAGTCCAACTCCTGATGTAGCCTGGATAATAGGACAGATTAATTTGTCATTTTTTTTCAGTGTTAGCTTGCTATTCCAAAGTTTTTGTCCTCATCCACCATAAGCCGTGTAAAAGACAAATACATTTTTGCTGTAAAACAAATAATTTTAATTGTTTACATTTAGATGTGCCATTGTAAAGGGAAAACTGAAAGCAATTAAGCTTACAATTACATAATTAGACATTTAATTAGAAGTTAAGCATTAATTACAACATTATGTTTTACCTATCATCTTTGAAAGTTTTATAATCCTTGTAATCTTTTGGAACTTTCTCTTGCTTTCTTGACCCACTGGATTCTCTGGAACCTTTAGAGTCTCCTCGTTCTTTGCTTCGTTCTTTTCTACGGCGATCGATGTCATGTCGAAGATCAGCAGAATCACACTTTAATTTTTTATCTCCCTAGATCAAAACCATTTCATTGAAATATTTTACAACTACAATTTTGGGAGTACATGAATTTCTTGTGTTTATAGCCTTTTGCATACTTTCTTGAAAACGCCACTGAACATTTTGTAAATTTTGCTTATAGCAAAAGTATTCTACATGGAAGTCAATATAAAGTAGAGGTTAAAGATGCTGGATTAGCAGTCAAGACATTATGGGTTTTAGTACTGTTTTACGCACAAAATCCATCTGAATGATTTTAGGATAGTCAGCCTTAGGAAGTTGGCACTTCCAAGAAAACTACAGGGGCTTGTTCATGTAGTCACCGGAAATGAGACTTGATTCAAAAGACAATTATAACAAACTGTTAAACAGATTTGTTGGATTTCTATCTTGCCATTTTCCTAGAAGGATAAATCTCCTAACAATATTTTTTTATATAGAACATAATCGTTTTGCATAGAAACCGAAGTTCCCTACATTAGACTGTAAATACATTTGGTTTCTTTAAAAAATTCTAAAAAATGAACCAAAAAACACTTCCAAATGTTTCATGGGCATGAAATGTCAACATAATCTCTTATTGTTATTACTAAGAGTCTGGTTTAATTCAGTTATTCCATGGAATATTAGAAAATAATGGCCTTTATTTTGCAAGAACACTGAATATAATTATCTTTTCATGTTCATGCCTCATAATTCAAGATGCACAAAACTGACCTATCCTTAAAAGCTTAGTAATACTTAGGATAGCAAGCTATAAATGCACCTTTATGAAGGATGTTTTGGGATGGATATTTAGATTTGGACTACATAGGATGCTTTTACTGAAAAAAAGTGTATCAATTTAGAACCTACTTTCTGAGTTTCTTCTTTAAAGGTTCTCTCTTCTCCTGATAAACGGGTATGCTTCCTCAGGGCACTTGGAGAGATGTCAATCCTTCTAAATGCAAGATTGTCAAAAGTAATTATTATGTCTACATCCAGAATTGCCAATGGGAAACTGAAAACACAAAAAGGAATGACTAAAGCTAAACAATTAAAATGTTAATATGCCCCTCTAAAAATTCCATACATGTATATAAACAGATCAACCTCCACACAATTCAAAAATCCAACTGCAGTATTGAAAAACCACAATACAATACAATATACAATATTGTTTGTATGCAAATACATGAGCGTTTTTCTCAGAAATGTAAATAATCTTTTAGGTTAAAAAAATGCACCCAACAATTCTTTAAATCCCAGACAGGATTTATTACTTCCTTCAATTTTAAATGGGTTTCCATTTAAATGGAATGAAAAACAGAACTGATGAATATACATTTCACGCTTACCTTATAATAAAACCTTATTACCTTATAAAATCTTATGATACAGCAGTTTTACTCAGGAACTTCTATCCTATTCATGTTCTATATTCAAGAGACATGGTGCTTTTTATAAATATAAGCATCATTTGAAAAGTGAGTATCATTTACACTAATCAATAGCAAAATGCTGTACCTGTGTATTTCAGGACTCTTTTGCCGGGTGCTATGTTCTTCCGTAGCCTTCTGATAAGCAGTGAATCTCTCACTTAGGGTCATTCCAGCTGATTTGAAATATTGTTCTGTAGAATTTCAGAGAATAAATACCAATTAACCAAAATATATCATCATAACATATCAAATGAGAATGCAGAAGAGCCAGGGACTTCACAATATAAGCAACAAACATTTGCCCCATCTGTTTGTAGTAATCATGTTTAGAAATTCCTTACACATCTGTACTCTTTATGCCATTATAAACTGAATGTTCATTTTTTTTATTTAAAAAGCAGTCAAAGTTTATAGTGCACATCTTGTTTACCCACAGGAGTCAAATACATTATGAGAGAAATATGCAGTATTAGAGGGAGCACGGTCATACATTGCATTTAAAATAATGTTGTCATCCTATGCATACTGTTATAAGAATAAACCCTCTTGAACTCAGCTGGATTTATTCTCCAAAAGGCATACATAAAATGAAGTTTCAAAGGTCAGTTTCTTTTAAAGATCACATTTTTTTTCTTTTTTAAATTAACACCAAGGTAACACTTTTAGATTTTAACATCTGGCATTCTGGCAAACTTGACAGTATAAAGTTTCTTGTCTTTTAACCAAGACCAATAAATTGGTAACACACACACACACTACATTCTGAAAGACCAGTTCAACAGATGTGTTTAAATGTAAAATAGTATATGTGTAAATTAAAAAGGACTATGAAATGTTACAAATAAAGTAAACTATCTGCTTAACAGGTCAATGTACATCTGTATCAACTTACCGCCCAACATCCAGCATATCTCTCAAAACCAATCATTAAAACTTGACACGGCCACTACAAGGGTAGTGCCTCAATCATAATTCCATCAAACACAGGAATTTGAGCTAGCAATTCAGTTTTTGTGCCATTTTTGCCAGGAAGATAGAAGTTCAACTTTGCCTGTTTGTGCATCTGTTATCTTTCAACAGCTATTTTACTTTTGTAATATGGATTTTGCCATTTCAAAACACATTCCAGGACCTAGTTGCAATGAAAAAGAAAACATCACTGGGCATTTTCAGCTCTATGTAAGAGAAGAGCTGTTCAGTCTAGCTGCATTGCACCAATAATGTAAAATTACTACTACATTTTTACCAAATGTGATCCAGATTCTTTTTACTGAGCGCAGAAAGATTTAAATAACCTTGGGAAGCAAACTGGAATTGAGACACATTAATAAACTGGCCAAAGACCAGTCGTTAAAACAACAAGGTATGTGTAAATATTTGATATACTAACTGAAAACATTCTCTTTGACAAGCATACTTACAGGATTTTATAAAGTCATAAGTATTTTTAACTCTTAATAAAATATGAAAATATAGCTTTTTTGGGAGTAATTTAAAGCAGTTAGCTTTCCAGGTTTTCTAGGCAAATGTATCTGAGGAAGAGATGCCTTAAATTTGGTATGTTGTTCTAAAACATTGTAAATCCTCCAGAGTTTTCACAGTTTCTGAGCATGCAGCTTCACAAGAAATGCTCCTGCCAACAATGGCAAAATCTGGATCCAAAATTATGTATTTGTTATACAGAAACTTTCTAATAAGCCAAGATAATTTTTATTGTAAATAAGTAAAAAACAATTGCCTACTGCTTCTTTATTAAAGAAATAATAGCTTTAAAGTCAGAACAGTAAAATATGATATTATGACATCTTTTAAAAAATGTGTTTACTTTTCAAAGACTGTAACTTTAGAAAAAAGAATTACAGGACTGTTGGGCTTTTCATCAGTAAATTTGACCACTCTTCACAAGTATTTCACATTTGCAGAATTTTTCTTTACCTGATAATATTAACTACTCCATCAGAATAAGCAATAAAAAATAGATGGTATTTTATATGCAGAATTGAATGGCATAATCCAATTTTAAGATGTGTTCAAATTATCAAATATAATGAGAGTAAATAAATATAGCATCTATTTAAATTGGATTTCTTGCATAATGTTCAACTATGATGACTTCCCTAAAGTACTTTAGCATTACTCAAATGTAATAGTTTCTGAACTGGAATGCTACAATAAGGGAAATAATGTAACAAGGCAGCATTCAATTTCATCACACAGTTCCAGCCTCAGATAATAATTTATATAAAAGATTTTAGGGTGGTAGTATCACAGTAAATGAAGCTAACATTGAGAAAGGTAGGCAATCAGTCCAACATACGCCACATGTTTGTTTACTTCCTTGCCTAAGGGAAATCAAGCAATTTGTATAATTGAAAACCAGTGTACATATGTGTATAAAATACATTTTATATATTTTAGGCATATATGTTCTCAATTACTCCTGGAAATAATGTTCCTTCAAATTCCTTAAGATATAACAGTAATTAGCAACTCTGTAAGATCATGTTAATTTACAGGCTGGCATGCTCTATACAAGTTCTCCAATGCTTTTTTGTACCTTCTCTATTTCCAATCAAAACTAAAGATTCCAGTTTTAGTATAGCAGTTTGTTCCTATTTTTACACATAACACAAAGCCAGCTTTTTCCACCAATGCCTATCCTTCAGTAAAGACTTAACTCTCAAAATAAATGAAGAGTACTAGGCTAGGAAAGTGTACGATATGCAAACTCATTGCTTTCTACACAATTCTCTAAGTTTTAGCTTGTTCTGTTAAATTTTAAGGGAACTCTTGGACTTGATCATCAAATTGCAACATTTTAGCTCCCATAGAAGGAATAATTTTAAAAAGAAAATTACAAATGAATTAGTGCATATTTTCTTGAATTAGGGTGTACATTCCTGGCAATGTAAACAAATAACAGATATTTCTTTGAATCATATGACATACAAATAAACTGAAATGCAAAGATTAGCTCATTGTACTGTAAAGAAAAATTAAAATGCTTCTATCCAAAGATCAAGATGCTCACCACTGTATTTGAAATTAGTCAAAACCTTGCATTTATATTTGCCTAATTACCATTCTATCTTTATTATGTGTGATGATCTGCTAAGTAGTCTGCTAGTGATTTTTAGAATTCCAAAGTGGCATCTTATCTTTTAAGTATATGCCTTCCATTAATACTTTCATGAGAAGCAAAAGGATTGTTTTATTTAAATAGTTTCATTCATTTGGCACTACCAAACAGGCATTATTTGCACTTGCAAATGAGTGTCACACTACTTGTTCCCTGGATTTGTATGCTGCTGTTAGTCTTGTATTCTCAAACCGTCCTATTTTGAAGCATAACTTTAAACAAATTAGGTAATATCCAAACTTGTCCTAGCATCATTGCAAAGTTATTTAATTAACATACAGTATCCAATTTGACAATATTATGAAATAAAATGCAAGTCTTAATTTGACATTGTACAACATCTGTTTAGCACTAAGATCAGTTACTTGTTCATTGTTCTATACCAGAGGTGTCAAGCTTGTGGCAGGCCGGATGCGTCACGTACTGGCCCCACTCCTGCCCGGTTTAGCGAAAGGGAAAGTCCCGATACGTCACATGCCACCATGACGACGCGAGTTTGACACCCGTTCTATACTGTAGCTAATAATCTCAATATATTCTGCAGCAGAAATTCTATATATACATACACATACCTGCTTATGTTGTAGGTGCACAATTCTCGTGGTAACCTTTACAATTTCTACTGGCTCCAAAAGGCCACGTCACTACTATTTTTTTTTTATGTTTAGCTCGTGTGTAATTCTTCACACATGCGTTTCTTTACTATTGGATCACCACAGACTAGAACCTTTATCTCTTATATTATTCTTTTCCTCTCTTATTTCCCATCTATATTATCTGAAATCATCTTTGCTTTCTCTTTCCACCCAAAAAAACTCCTTCTTTTTTCTACACAATAAAAATCCCCTTTCTGCATTATCTTCTTCTGCTTATATATTTTCTATAGCTCTTCTTTCTGAATCTATGAAGAAAAGGATCAAGTAATGTTATATTAGTCCTATAAAGCTTTCTAATACTTACAAAATGTTGACATCTTTTCCTAGAATGTTATTTAACAGGAAAGCATGTATAAAAAATCAAGATAAATACAAAGAGAACTGAATTTAACAGACTAAAATACTACTATTCTTCTCTTAATAGCACGTGATACTTGTCTCATACTGTAAACGCAAGACGTACCTTTTACATGATGGACTAAGGACACAATGTGCTGAATAAATGACTCCGATGTGCTTTTGCTGGCTTGTGGAAGCTTAATGTGGTCAAAGATGGATCGGAATTCTTGCTCCTTCTTGACCGAATGGACAAGTGTGCTAGCGAGCAGCCTGTCTTTAGTCAAGGAAGCAGGTCTAAGACGTGTAATAAAAACAAAAAAGGAAAATAAGGTTTATGAAAAATGAGCTCTTCTATAGATATAAGAATCAATTAAAATTATGGATAATTACCTGTTTGAATCATCAAGTGGCACAGGTGCCATTTTAAGTTTAACTTCAGGTCGATGGGAGTCACTGGCTATCATTTTGATCCTAAGCGGGCTCTCCTCTCTGAAGATAGATTTCTCTCTCATATCCAGATTCTTGTGTAGAGGAGGACTATAATCAAAGAGTTCTTTGAGCTTTTCAGACTTTACCTGCTCAGGTGACTGCATCTCTTTCTTCAACATTCTTTCAGAGATTTTCTCATCTTCCTTGTGCTTATCTTTTACTAAAATAGGTCTTTCAACTATGTAGCTAGTTGTCTCCTTAACTTTATAGCCCTTATCTTCTCTAAATGCTTCACCTTCTCTATTTGCCTTCATAGAGATTTTAGACTTGTATTTGGAGCCTTCTTCCTCAACGTTACGATGAGATGCGGCAAAGTTCTTACCCTGATCTGCCAGAACAGACTTTCTGAACTGTCTATAATCTTCAGTTTCTTCTGTGTCTTCCCCTTCTGAATCATTAAACTTTTGTTTTCCAGGTTCTTTATCCATATAATATTCCAAAGCTTCCTGGTCTTCCCATTCTCTCTCTCCCTCTGTCCTCCCCTTTTCTGATCCTCTATCTTTCTGAGCATCTTTTTCTCTAGTGTTATTCCTATCAAGCAGGTATACTCGAGATTCTTCATCTGTATACCTGTAAATAGCAAAGAAGATAACCTATTTTCATTGAAAAATAATCCAAAATCCAAAATCAATGCAGTTAAATTTATTTTAAGCACATGCAAAAAGTTTTTCAAAAATTAATTTCAAAATCTAAACATTGTTTTGCACAAATTGCATTACTTCTGAGCTTACTGTTATGTTTTATACATAAGATAAATATTGTCAACTTCATAAATGAAAAATATTTTAAATCTATCCTGCAAAGCAATCAGTTAAATTTAACACTCAAAATTAAATTATGCATGGTCTATGTCATACTAAATCATAATGATTCTCATAATGATTCTTTTATTAAGTATGAATGTGCAAACTTTGGCAATTCAGGAATGGAATATTCTGGAGAACTCCAAAACATTGTTTCCCCTCCAGAACATATTGTTTCAGGAGCACTATTAAAATTTCCAGAAGCAAATTCCCTAAGTTGGACAGAATTTGTGAGATAATGTCCCAATGTTTGCTGGAAAAATCAGTTCTCAAATCACGAGTTCACACAATCCTACTAAGGATTCTTCTGTATTGTACTACTCAACAAAGTATTATGTTAATGTGTAAGTGCACATTAGAAAAGGTATATTGTATTTGCTAAAAACACAGAAATATTTTCAAAACATTTTTTTCCCAAAGTGAAATAGCGTACTTTTAAATGTTTACCGATTTCCTATGAATTCATTATATTCCAAAAAAAAAACCCCCATTTATATTTCTGATTCAGTGAAATTAAATACTTACCTTTTAAAACAAACCTGCAGATACTTTTTACTGCACAGTACAACATGTTTTTTGTTGACTAATTAAGCACCATTATTTTTTTATTGCTCACCTCTTCAGAAACTTTCCTCCTTTTGCACTTTCCTGCTCCCCAGCCTCCGGGTAAAAGGAACGCATGCGAGTCTCTTCCCGTGCAACATTCTGCGATGCAACTGCTTTGGCAGGGCTTCTCCTTGAAGGAATGTGATGTAATGGGCTATTCTGAGAAGGGCTATAACGACTGGAACCATTTCCAAGGGAACCAGACCCAGATCTTTCAGGGCTATGCTGAATGGAATGTGAATGCTGAGGGGTGTCTTTCGCTGAGTGGACTGTGCTAAGTAAGTGAGCATCAGAGCATGAAGAACTCTGACTAGGTGGAGAGGCAATAGAAGGGCTACGAGGTGACCGTGGACTGTTATCATAAGCAGAAAGACCAGGCCAAATATCAGCTGAAGCTGCTGCTGATTTATTAAAATCATCTAAAGCCTCAGAAGGGTCGTGCTCAAATGTATTTTTCTCTTCCTCTTGGGATTTACTTTTTAATGGGCTGTCTTGCAAAGCAGCTGCCTCAGTTTTCTTCGGCTGTTTTTCTGATGACCCACGTCTTTTGGAAGAGACTGGAGATTTGCTATATGGAGATGAAGACCGAGAGGAAGAGGATCTTGGAGATCTAGATGATTTGTAGGATCTACGTGATCTGCTCCGAGATCTTTGAGAAGAGACTGAACGTCTTTTTGGACTCCTGGAACGTGAGCGGCCTCGTCTTGGACTTCGAGAATGCCTTCTATTCCAGACAGGCCTATAACCTCCACGGTGATATCTGCCTCCACCTCCTGGGTAATATCCTCTACCTCTTCCTCTATAGCCATAAGGACGTCTCATTCCTCTATTATTTCTGTAATCCCTGCGGTAATCTCTATTATAAACACGGTCTCTACTGCGAGACCGTGAGTACGTTCTAGACCGAGACCTAGAACTAAGATAAAAAGCATGTTAGTATCTCCAAATTTCATTTAAAAAAAAATACATTGTCCAAGATGCATAGCAAATTATTTAATAGAATAAACAAGAATATAAAATTTATGTGGAAAGTACTATAAGGCAAGAGATACTTTGGAAGAGCAAGTCCCAAGGATGTTAAGAATTGCCACCAGAATATATCACCTGGCCCAGATTTGCAAATAGAAATATTTTATCTTTATTGACAGGGTGTGATGGAAGTAATGAATTAACAGAAACCTATGACTATTTCCCTAGTATTATCTATACATTGTAATGCTATCCTATTTGTTGAGAGCAGAAGATTGGTATTCTGAACTGGTACATTTCAGAGGTTAATAAGTAAAATGTCTACAACAGGAAAAAGACTCATTGGTATTTACAAACTTAAATATCTACAACTACTATACATTTATTAAGGCCTGCCTCCTTCCTGGCTGATTTCATCTAAGTTTAAAGACGTTCCAGGGCTGTTGGCTAAATATCATGATGAGTCAAGCTCAACTTGAAACCATCTTTCTCAACGAAAGAGAAACTGTGCTTTGTTTTCCACCACCATCTCCTACATTAAGCAGACTATTTTATACGTTGTTTCCTTGGCGCAGATATTCCATATCTACCATTGTTTTAAACACCTTTTGCTTTCTCTCTCTCTTCCCTCCTCACTATTCGCCAGGGCTATTTGCAACTTGTTTTTTTCTCTGCTGCCTCCATAATCAACAGCAGCTCTCACTGCTAACTTCACTAACCATAAAGCACTCTACCTATTTTTAGAATCCTGACAGACATTCTGGGTTCAGTAATAATAAAAAAAAATCATAGAAAGAATCTACTATCCTCTGTCTGCTTGTTCAACAGGCAGCAAATCTTTCCACCTCACTTTTAGGAAAATGGAACAAATATGGTTTGAGCCATGGACATTTAGTGAAAAGGCAGAATTGGGAAAAAGCAAATTAACAGCAGCAGAAGCCTGGAGTCAATGGGAAGACTATGACATCCTATAGAAAATGGAGGGCAACAAGAAGGGACCAAGATTCACAAAAAAGGAAGGAAAGAAGTGTGACTCATGTAGGATATTTGAATGCAACAAAAAGCATGCTATTTTAAGCAGTATTTTGAAGTTCTTCTAAAAATCAGCATGTAAAAATCAAGCAACTAAGTTAACATATAAAATGCAAAGTAAGTACCTGTAACGTTTTTTTCTAGAATGTGATCTGGATCTGGATCTTGAAGAGGAGTGAGATCTAGTCTTTGATCTTGAGGAATGGGATCTAGTATTAGAGCGACCCATATTTTCCACAACAGCTTATACCTATGCAACAGAAGGTAACATGTGGTCCCAATTTTATTATAAGCAGAGATAAATTTTATATTTTAATCTAAATAGATCATAATACATACCTCTCCATTTTTATTAAAACAGACTAAAAAGCAAAGTCCACCAGCACAATTTTATCTTTACCTTATCTCCTGCACAACTTAATCCAATTCTATGACCTTCGGGTAATATGGAGGGGGGGAGGGGGGAGGCCTAGTATGAAGGGAGAGGCGCAAGCATCTGATTCAGTTAACTGAAGAAACTGAACCTGTGTACATTTGGATCCAATCCAATGTTTCTTACTAATTAATTTAAGATTAAAGGAAACCTTAACCCTACCCACACAAATGTTTCCTATAGCTCCACTCGATCTCAAAACAGAATGCCTAAGAATAATCGACAGCATTGGATTTTAAGCGGGGGGGGGGAGGGGGAATCAGTAGCAAGAACCCCACATAACAAGCACAGATCCGCTTTTAAAATCTGTATGCTGCTCTCTTACTTCCAATTTTCTGACCTTAAACTAAAACCAATTATTCGCCAGTTATTCCTTATTGCAGAGAAATTCAGAGACTTCTACTTACACGTTCTGTACCTCAAAACAAATAAATACACATAAAACACGCTGCAGTTTTAACAACTATTTGGCAGGATCCCTGAATTTACAAAAACGAACTCTTAAGTTTTGAAACAGCACAACATACCAGATATGTATATATATAGAGAGAGAGAGAGAGAAAGAGGAATTCAATAGCCAGCCCCGCTGACGGCCTTATGATTTTAATCCCCTTCACGGCTTCTTCTCCCGATACATAAACCGCCTGCAGCCACAGGGCGACTAGGTCAGGGATCGCCGCCCCGCAATGGAGAAACAATACCGAAAAGAGGCGGCTTTTTTTTTCCCCTTCCCCCTCTCCCTCCCGAAATATTCGCGAGCGGCGCCCAGGCGCCCAGGTTGCCTTGGCCGCGCCCAAACAAGAGGGGGGGAGAAGACGACGGAGGGAGGAGATAAGGCAGTTGATCGGGCCTCGGCAAAGGCGTGGAGAGCAACCGAAGTTCTTCCGCGTCCCCTTTCTCCTCTCTTCCCTTCCCCCACCACGCGCTCGCGCTCGCGCAAATGGGGGCAGGAGAAATTCTTAGCCAAAGGCGGGGGGGGGGTACCAAAAAGTGGGAGGGGAAAGCTGCGTCGCGCGCTGGGAGAGATTCGCGCGCCACAACATGCGGGGAGCGGGGGAGGGGTGAAGGGAAAGGGAAGGAAACGAGGTCGACACCATCGCGTGGAATTATAACGGTCGAATCCCCCTCCCACACACAAAATACACAACCGGGGTCTGAATCCCTCCCTGGCCCGACTCTTAACCGCACATTCGGATCCCGGCCTAGTCGTGGCTCACCTTTTCTGGGCGACACCTCCCGTCCGACTCTCACCACCCGGCGGCCATTTCCAGTCTCGACGAAGGAAAAAGAAATGGGGCTGAAGGGACGGAAAGGAAAGGGGAAATCATAGAGAAGACGGGCTTTCTGCGACAGAAATAAACGGATGCGTCACTTCCGCTTCCGGAAGGCGGCCGGAAAAAGGAAAGGAAAGCTGCCAACCTGACTCTTGCCCGTCAGAAAGATGGCGCATATAACAGGGGGAAAATACTTAAAAGTCCTACAGTTGATTTTTTTTTCAGAGTCACGTGATATAATTCCTTTCCTGAAGACTGCCATATCTGGACTGCAAAACTCCGGTCGACTGCTATATGGCAGCCGAGGGATGTTTCTGTGTCCTGGGAAAGAAGGCGGTAGGGAGGAGCAGAGATAACTACTCCAGGGCGCATACGGAGAAATCTTCCTTATCAAGCGTGCATAATTTCAAAGAATGCTTGTGTTTTGGGATTTCTTCTCTTATATCTCTGAATGGGCATACAGTATAGCTTTCCATATCGTCTGCAGAGTGCAAGGTGTCTTTGTGGTGTCGTTCCTAACAGTTGTTTGTTCTAGCTGAAGCTGAAACAAGGAACTAGGTGTAATAAAATACATAGTGTTTTTGGTGTTTGAATACAGTGTGTATAGGCAGGCTAAACTGCATAAGGCAATGGCAAACTATTCATGTACTGTTTTCAACAAAGCTATGTTAACCGACCTACGAATCACCAAGAGTCAAACTTGATGTAAATGAGATTATCTTTTTTTAGAGCTTAATGATACCTTTAAATGAGCTATATGACAAATTAATAGAGAACATATCCTATAAATGGATATTCAACATGATCATTAACTTTTGTACCTAGAAACTTTTTTTTCCCTAAATACTAGTGGAGGTTTGGGGTGGGGGGGGAGGAGTGTACTTTTAATTCAATGTTGATTCCTGGCAGCTACCTGGACAAGTATTTGCAATTTTCTGGGCAATACTGTGGTTTGCCATTGCCTCTCTCCCAGGATTAGACAGAGAGAATGAATGGCCCAAAGTCACAGTTGGCTTTGTGCCTAAAGTGAGACTAGAACTCACAGTCTCCCAGTTCCTAGCCTGGTGCCTTAACCACTGGCTCTTAAAATACTAGTTATTAGAGAGGACATTAGTATGATTCCCACTTGTGTCCCTGAATTATCTGTTTTTCTGCTGGTGGAAAGAGGAAGGAGGGCTTGATGATCATGTGGCCAGATTCAGATTAAAAATAATCTTTTAACAGAACAATCCTATATGACTGAATTTGAACAATAAATATTCAGAACATTAATCATAATGGATTCAACCCAATTTTCTAGGTTTACTTTGACAGGTTGAATCATAAATTAGTAAAAGGGCTGAATTTGCATAATATGCTTGGTCAAAAAAGGATGAAATCTGCAGTTCAGTGTGTTACATGAATATAGTCAATATGTTTCTTGGAGGTAGATGAGAATGGTGCTTAGTTCACTGAAATAAATGAAAATGGGGATAGGGTTACAAGGAGAGTACAAGTGAAAGCAAATATGGAGGAATTGGGGAAAATAAAATATAAGGAAACACAAGGGTATCATAAGAACAAATAGCAAATGCATAGCTTCTTCACATCTATCCTTTCCCACTTTGATACTTTATTATTTTTAAACCATATGGTAATTATCAATTAGTTACTATGGCTACACATTGTAGTTGCATGGCACAAATTTCATATCAACTTTATAATGAGAAGAGAACAAAGAAAGCAAGATACATCAAATTTTCATTTCTATCATACATTCACTACTAAAGTTACTGTACTATTAATCTTTTTTGTTCAGTCCAATAAGCAGGAGGAAGTTTATGTATACATGTATTTTGTATTTATGTATTTATATCCACCTTTATTATTTTTACAAGTAACTCAAAGCGGCGAACATATCCAACACAACTTCCTCTGCCTATTCTCCCCACAGCAATCCTACATATGAATACTTTTAGCTAGAATCTGGACCTAAATATTTGGTGTATTTGTTTCTTATGTTCATTCTTACTAACTTCATTCTTGGTGTTTGAATGGGAAATGTAGAACATAGGAAATTACAAAGGGTGTATGTAAGTATTTTTCTGTTTTTGCAGACACGAGGTATTCAGGGCCATTCTGGGCTTGTGCCAGTCAAAGGGCACTATTGCTTTGTCTGGAAGAAACTGGAACAACCTGTTTAAGTTTTTGTTTTCTTCTCCACTGATTGGCTGATCAGTTAAGGAGGTGGGAACCAATATATTTGTTGCTCTCACCTGTGATGTCATTCTATATAAGCATCACCTTTCTTTGTTATCCTGGGGGTTGTTGCTAGCTTTCTAAGACTGCTGTGCTTTCTTTTAATACCATTTGTTTGATTCTGGACAAAGGGTGACTGAATGTTTCATTTTTGTTTAATTATTTATTGTTCTCCAGTCTAAAATAGAGGAAAAGGCTTAATTTGGAGTGGTTAGATACAGAGTTAGATTTTTTGTCTGCACTCAGAAAACAATTTGAACTTTTAAATAACTCATCCACATCATGTTTGGCATTATCTAGATCAAAAATTTCCAGTACAAGGAATGTATGAGCAATAAAATAAAGTATAAACGTTCTCTTCCTTTTTGCTCCTGGGTTTTCTGTTGAATTTGGAAAATAAAAATGGGTCAGCTGTGTACCAAGTGTGTTCAATTGCTTTATGACTTTGCTGTCTCAGTGAAAACACTGTTGTCAGGTTTGTTGCTTGATATTAGAGAGTGTTTGGCTCAGATTGCTGACTGCCCTTGCCTAAAACGAAAAAATGTTGAAATGAGGCGGCTCTACAAACCTGTTCTTCATCCCTATGAAGAGGAAACTGCCCAAGGATTTCTGCAACACATTGAAAAAGGTGAGACATTTCTGCTTTTGAAAGTGTGTCAGCCAACTCTGTTGAATTGTTTGTTAGAACTCTGTTGCTTTGCTTGCGTACTGTAAGGTCAGGGAGTCATGTTATTTGTGTTCCTGGTTGTTTTGTTTTTGTGAATAGTGGTGGAACAGAGAAAAAGCCTAAATTTAAAGTATCCCAAACAATTATTGGGCAGTTGATTCTCATTTCTAGATTTGTTGACTAAATCCCTGCTTTTAAAAGTACAGAGGTTTGCTTACATGTCAATTAACTTGATTTTTCTTGCCAAAGCTGCCACAATGCACTTTTACGATTTCATTCAAGCATTCTCATTCCTTGGCTGGGCAAGAAGCACGATGCCTCTAGGTTCAGTGGTGTACCATGATGGCACATAATAACTGCTTTACAATAATAGGAGCAAAATCAAGCATAGCTTACCAAGCACTATTTTCTTAGAACAAATCTTCACTTTTAGATAATCTCAGATGTACAAAAAAGAATGTTTACTTTTCTAATTTCATTATCACATTCTCCAGACTCCTTACTAAAAAGAGGAAAATCCGAATGTTAGGATCTGGGATATCTGAAATTTTAGTAGCAAATGAATTAGGGGGACGGACACACACAGACATAAAGAATACCTACATACACACTTAGAAAATTCATGGGTTTTTTTATAAAGAGATACATAGTAACAAATTTTATCATTTTAAATTTCTACTTACTTTTTCTTTGTAAATTAAGTTCAAAATAGTTTATAGGAAACATTTAAAATACATATAGGGTTGAAATCTATCATTAACTTTCCCTGCAGTCACTCAGCATTTTATAAACATATAAAATCCTCACTGAGTTATTTGGAGAACTTCCAGATTATTTTTCCCATTAAATATATTAGGTTGTTCTTAAGCCTGTACTTAAGATGCTTTGTCAAAAGGCAACTGGACTTCGTTTTTCCCAAAAAAAAAGTCCAGTTGCCTTTTGAAAAATCACCTTTGGGACAAACATGACCTGGAATGACTGAGAATGTCCTTAGCCATTAAGCATGTACTTACTTCCCTTTTTGGCTATATAATTCCACATGCAGCATCACAAATTCACAATCGATTCATCAGAGTAGACTTGGCAATTTACATGATTTTGTTAGTGAGGTTGTGATAACTCCTGGAGGAATGAAATCTTAGTTATTGTACATCTAAATTCATTTAGATTGGATTATATATTCCCTCAGTAAAGAGAATCTGAACCCAAAATCAGTAAGGATGGAGGATGGAGGGAAATTATACCAAGAAGGAAAGGGGAGGGGAAGGATGCTAAACTATTTTTTTTTTTAAGAATTAAGAATAAGGTGAGCATCTTTTCAATTGCTTATTCAGTTCTATTATGTTTCCAAAGCATGCACAGAGAATATTTTCATGTCGAAGGATTTCCCCCCCCTTCATCTACTTATTTCACTTCTATGGATTCTTCAATACTTTCACTACTTCTAATACAATTCAGAATCTGTTTTTATATTTTTCTTTAAGGTTTTGAAATGTCATCACTTGGCAAGATCTCTTTAGAGGCCTTGAAGACCTTGGCATTTTCTGATCATCCTGGCTTGCAAATGCTTGCTGCTCTCTATTATCTACACATAAGCCAAGACTGTAAGTAAGCACTGTAACAACTAGGAAAGATTGGTGGAAGGCATCTTCTGAAAGCGGATTAAGATATCTCCTAGTTACGACTGCTTCTGTGCTTGAACATCCACAGTTCCAAGACAAAAGGATCGGTGTTCTGAATGTTCAAATATTTCTTCTCATTTTAGCAATGAACATCCATCTGTCCCAAGAGCATTTGGAAACATATTATGCTTTGCTGAAGTCTAATGATTTGGAGGTTCAGCAGATTTCATCCTTATCGCTGCTCAGTTTTTTATTAGAAGGAAATGGTGAGTGGATAACCAAGAAATAAAGTTGAATACAACATCTGCCTAGAATGTGAGTTCTTTCCAACTCCAATAAAGAATGACAAGTTGGTTTTTGAACTGCCCTGAGGATTCATTTGGAGGGAGGGAAATGCTTCAGTAGTACAGAATGTTTTTGTGATAATGGACTGGATTAAAATATACATATTTATAAATTCATTTGATTTTATTTCATTTACATATAATTAAAATGAGTATAGTAAAACTTCTAATCATGTTGAATAATTTTCCTCGTCCTATTAAAATTGTACTTTGATCACAGTTGCTGGTGATTTGGGGACAGTAAAACTCAAGGAGCACATATAGCCCTTGGCACTCTTTTTTTTTTTCACCTAAAGTATGTAGCCGATAATAAATTTGTTAGATTCTTGACCCAATGAAATGATTTATTTCATAGGAATTCTGAAAGTGGATTTTACTTCCTAGTCAAATGGAACACATTTCTCTAGTACTGAGTAATGACAGTAGCTTTTTGCTATCTTCAGTATTACTTAAATACTAAATTTCTTCAGTATTGCATTTTAAACTTTGTATTTAAGATTATTTACTACTGCCTTTTTTTACAAACAGTAACCAAGGAGCACGTCATAGAAATGGATTTACTTGAGCCAATCCTAGAATTACTTGAATCAGATGATATCACTGTCCAGGGGAATTCCTGTGCCTGCTTAATGATGCTGGCTGACTCAGGTGAGCAGGGCTCCCAAAAGTCAAGCCTATGGTAATGGTTAAGTTCAGCAACAATTCCACTTCCTGCAGTTATGTACTTTTTTGAGCTCTAGTCTACATCCATTTGAGTCTCCCCTAGTTTTATCCTACAAAAACAACTCTATAAAAGAGAAGATGGGCTGAAAACAATGACTGCCACAACCCCCCCCCCCCATTTTATTGCAACAGTTGCCATAGAATCCGTTCTACAGAATCATACTGTGCCCAAAGAAATGTTACTGTGTCACATGGCTAGAGTCTTCAACGTATCAAGAGAAAAGAAGATGGCAGTTTCAAAATATCATTCAGTTTTCAAGGCTTGGTACTCAAACCCAAGTTAGCCTGACTTTTTATTTCATTTTCAGATAATTGGTGTTTGAAAGGAGCTTTCAACCAGGCAGCCAAGCTGTCTTCTTTTTGCTGCTTGCTTCTTCTATTGCCATACCCCATTCCATAGGGCTCTTCAACCTCCAGCTTGGCACTTCAGGATACACATTTAATATGCTTTGCTTGATTAAAACTTCTGGCCAGTTATTATCCCAAGGCAACTTGTAGCAATAGTTCTCATTGCAGACTTATAACGATATTCATAGCACACAAAACCATGGCGAGAGTTGGGGACTAGGCTCAGTGTTCAGTCTCCAATCCTGAATGATTGCTTCCAAGTTACCTCCTAACAAAGCCTTCCTTCATTTCTCTTTTTCTCTGCCGCTTCCTTCAGAGGCCTGTCGGAATGCAATTGCAGCAGCCGGAGGAACTATACCCTTACTTTCCCTTTCTAAATCTCATGATATTGGCGTTCAACAAAATGCCGTTCAAGCTATTTTTAACCTTACACGATCAGGTAATGTGGCAGCTGTGATTTATTTTGACTGTGCCAAATGCAAGAACAGTAAGAAAAAGAGAATTAGCGATAGGTTCCATTGAGGACATTCTGGTAACATTTGTATTTCAATAATTTATAGAGAGCGGTGTTTAAGTTAAGCTCTAGTGCCTGCTTAATTTAGGAAATGCAGAAAAGCTATGCAGCAAAGAGTGCATTTGTGAAGTTGATTGCTGACTAATTAAAGCTGTATTCTGTCTGTGGGATCGGGGAGATTTTTTTATGAATGCTCTATTGTTTTGTGGATGTATTGAATTAATAACATTGTATTGCCATTTTGCATTTTTTTTTAAAAATAGCATTATATATAGTACAATCATTTCCAGCCACTTTTTAATAACTACATGAATCCAAATCTCATATAAATGCTACCTCATCAGGACACATTTTTCTAGGATACGCAGTCCGGATTTTGTTGTCATGCAGAATAAGATAGCCATATTCTTTTAATTCTATTTGCAGCCTTTGCTAACAAAGTAATTAACCAGCAATGTTGTCGTTCATGCGTACAATAGCAATAAAATCAACTGGTTTTCTTGCAGGTATGTTTTTGGGGAAATGCAACTTCTTTAGTTTTCAAGTACAGTATATACTTAGGTAGCAATGGTAAGATCCAGGTAACTGATTACAGTTGTCATTTGAGTGTCAATCTGTTCCTTTACAGAATGGATCCAAAGGGTTTTGGTTCGTCAAAGTGCTCTCCCAATTCTGACCTGTTTATTAGAGTCTCCTGACCCAGAAGTTCAGGTAAAATTTGTATCCATCCATTCAGTGAAACTTTTGAAACTGAACAAACTAAACCATAAACACTAGTCTGATGATTCTGGAAACATAATGCATCGTTGAATTCAAAATTGCCTTGACAGAACCTGAATCCTCAACTGAGTTGAAAAGACATAACAAAAGACAAGACTGTCTGATAACCAACATTTAAAATAAAGTTTTATGGATTAGTAAGTTTTACCCCAGGAAAGATAAGAGCTATTTGATCTGAGAACCAGTTGTTCATATTTTGAAAGAAATTGTGAGAGACGCCAGAGTAGCTTAAGCAAATGTGGTCTTGTTTCCTTTGCTGCATTTGTTCAGAGTTTTGAAAAACGTACTTTGGAACAACTCTAGCACTACTTTTTGTTCTTGACATTTTGTCTGACATAATCACAGATGGCCATTGCTCTATTTAAGTTTTGAACCCATATTTGATTTTCTTTCCATCAATATTTACGGGAAGTGTTGTATGTTTTATGGGCAAAATAGATGTTTTAAATCCCTGGAATATCTTTAAATTCTTTTACCATATAGAAAAATGGGCCTGAACGTTTTGCTTGAACGTTTTGCCCTCATCCACTGCAAACGTGTGCCTACAACTGTGGGATAACGTGGGAGTAGAAGGTATTTGCCTCCCCCCACTCCAAAAGTTGCTGCATTATTGTAAACAAAATGCCTGAGGAAGGTGCCCAAACTTTCTTTGTACAATTTTCCTTTTTGTGCACAATCAAGTAAAAACAATTGGATTTACTGTATTGGGATTAAGAGTAATATTAATAGGAATTCATTTGGGAGAACATCAAAGATCTTCAGGTGGAAAGTAGAAGTAATTGAGACTGACAATAATTTCTATACATGTAAGCTTCACAGAATAGATATATGAATTTCAGTTTATCACTTAAGCCCCAATTTATGTAAGATCAGCTCCATCTGAATGGGCTGTAGTCACTTTTCCTTTTTCAGAAAGTTGTTACAGTGCCCAAACAGACACATAGGAAGGAAGCTTTCATATGAAATTGCCCTCAGCTGATACTGCTGAAGCTTTGGGAGCCATTTTCATTTTCAATCAATGTGCTTTTCTGTACTTTTTTCCTGTTTTCTTCAAAGAGGCAAAAGAATATATTTCTACACCATGCCATGCATTCCATAAGAATCTACTGAAAACTGGTTTATTATTATAAATTATATAATTTATATTATTATATATTATTGTATTATATTAGCATAACATATAGTCTTTTTCTCTCAAACCTAAGCTCTGGTATTAGAATCCTCACATCTATTGCAGTAATTTTATTTGTTCAAGAACTGAGCAATTCCATTTGAATTCACTGTTTACAAAGTTCTCACTTGATATCCCAGAGCTTTGGAGAGGATCCTGAGCTCTCAACTTCAACCATTTATGGTCCTTCATGATGTGATGGGTTCTTAATACAGTTTTAGAACTTTAGTCCACAAGTATCTCAATCTCAAACTCCTTATATATTTTCATTGCTTTTGTGATGAGTCAAATGTTCTTACTAAGTTACATTATTCAGGGGTAGACCAGACAACCTGATCTTTATTGTTATTGTTTATTGTTCCCACCCATCGTAGATCAACTCTTATCTCTTTACTGCATCTACCAATTTTGTCTTCTGTCCTTACAGTACTACAGTTGTGCTGCTCTCAGCAATGTAGCTACAAATTCACAGCACCACAAAGCCATGCTTCACATTGGTGAAAGGTTCCTTCTGCAGACTCTCCTTTCTCTCCTATCTTCTGGTGTGGACAAGGTAAAGCTTGGGATTGTTGGATAATGGTCAAGAATATTATCTGCCATTTTTCTAGAAGTTAAGTCATATAAGGTTGTTTTTTTCCTTTCAAAAGATATCTTGATTTCAATGGAATATAAATATGCTTACAAGTACATCCTTATTTGTATTTTATTTTAAAATACATTTCCCAATGTGGGAATATGAAAAAGTCCAAATAGAGGAGATGTTGAATGGGCTTCCTTCATGAATTCCTTGGAACTGCTTTTCCTATCTTAGTACCTTCTGCATATGCTGAATGTAGCTACGTTAATTTGGGATCGTGGATCTTATAATTCATCTGGAAAGTACATGGTTGAAGAAGGCTACCCTAAGAGATCAAACTTTTAAGCTGGGGCCAGGCATTGAACAGAGAACATCATTTGTTTTAAGTGTGGTTTGCTAAAAGAGCTGTCACAAACTTGTTCACAATTTAATGCTATAGTATGAATCAAAGTTTACAAAGATGATGCTGTTTGCTCATGCCACCATATGGATACAAATGCCAGCAGTAACGTTTTTGGTCTGGGGAATATACTTTGTCTTTACAGCCTTCCTGGGAGGGTATAAGACATGGATAGTGATTTTATGACTGGCGTTGGTAGAACAAATGATTTGGTCTTTTGAGAGGTGTTGGGAACATTTGTGGGGGAGATTTCAGGATTTTTAAGGACTACAATGTGTCAGCTACAGTATTTATTTAATCAATCCACAAAAGCTACTGATAGTATAGTTTTAAAATATCAAAGCTGGGTTATGTTGCAACAGAGAATCTTTTTACTCTCACATTTCTCATATTTGAAGCATATTCCATCCAAATATCCTGGGGATAAAGAAAGTGCTTAAATAAAACTAACATGAACCTGTCGGCTATTTAGATTATTTTTGCAGACAAGATTGCTTTTTTTCTCACCTCCGGATTTGCTTGTTTCCTTCAACTAGATTTCAAACCAGGCTTGTATTTGTCTCAGGAATTTAGCCACAAATGGTAAGTAGAAACCTAATATTGGAGTAAAAAAAAAATTTCCAGCAGGCAATCAACACACAAGTACCCCAGTCATACAAAACAGAAAATGTCGTCCCCCCCAATGTTATTTTGTACTGTGCCTAGCCTTTGGAAAGAATGTCCTCAGCTTGTTCTTTACTCTGTGAAGTAGGAAGAACGTTATATTTTGGCTTCAGGCACATCTGTTGTGTTGCGGCTTTTTCTGGTTTAATAAAACTTGCAATAATGAAGTCCCAGACCAGTCATGCAGGTTTAGAGAAGAGCAGCCCACTTATTCTAAGTCCAGCTATAAGAACTTCTACATGATCTAGGGTGATTTTTCTCAGAAGTCCTCTATTCGTTTTAAAAAACCCCACACCAGTATCATACTATTTAATATTAAATGTATAATATTATAATGTTATAACAAAATGGTAAAATTGGCTTGGTACATGACATGCGTGTCTAGCACTGATGAATTGGAAAAATATTTTATCAGGCTAGAGTTTCATACTAATAATTAGAAGAAGCTGACAAGAAATGTTTGGTGATAAACGGTCCCTGACCTTGCAACTACTCTATGTTATTATGTTCTTATAATGCAATTATTCTTCTGTGTGTGTTTAAATCCAAATTGCTCTAGCTAGACTCAATATTCAAGGTCATTACGGTAATACAGATTACAGCTGCCAAGTCACACTCGTTTATCATCCTAAACTCCCTCAATTATATGGGTTTAAACAACAATTAGTTTCAATGCTACTTTTTCTAACAAGTCACATGCACTATTAGATAATTATTGAGCAAAAAAAGAGTCACCTATCTGATCCTTTGGATGAGGAAAAAAGCACCCCATCAAAAATATATAACAGTGACAGAAATTTGAGAAAAAAAATATTTTTCTGTAACAACAGCTCTGCAAATCTTTTAGAAGAGAGGCCTTGTAATGCATGGAAATGTGAACAAAGCATCTCTTCTCTGATCAGCATAGCATACACATGAGAAAAAGCAGAATAAGTTTCTTTGTTTGGTGCCCTCAAGTCAGTCTTGACTGCTGGCAAGTGCCTGGACAAATCCCTGCAGTTTTCTTGACAGAGTTTCAGAGATGGTTTGCCACTGTCGTCTTCCTGGAACTGAGAGAAAGGAACTGGCCCAAGGTCACACAGCTGGCTTTGTGCCTCATGTGGAACTAGAAGTCGTGGTCTCCTGGTTTATAAGCTGGTGCCTTAACCCCTTCCCCCCTCCCCCCAA
>JANHFL010006360.1:317356-339471 GCA_032468155.1 Oxyrhabdium leporinum | reverse complement strand
GTGGGGGGGGGGGGGGGGTGCTTCTGAACTCAACACCATTCTGTCTTGCTGGGATTCTTCCCTATCCAACTCTAATGGCTTCCAGACATCTGGACAGGACTTCAGTAACTTTTCCTGTTCAGTCTATAGTATACAATATGGAGAACATTATAGGTACATTAGATGCATCTTCATTTTCCAAGTCTGGAAAAAGCTAATTGAATTCAGAGAATGACCTTACGGCAGAAAGCTTTGTTTTATTTGCTGAACTGTCTGCTAACTAGATAAATGAAGAAAATCCAAACTTGCATTGTTAATTATAGCCATGTTTTTTATTGTTTATTTTGTACTCAACAAAATTAATAAATACATTATCTAAGATACAATAGGCTTTTTTTTATTTCACCTATGAAAAAATAATGCTTTCAATTTTTTTTTCACATTTTAAAACCTGTCATGTTATTTTATTTGTAAAAGAAAATGTGAGAAGAGCATAGTGATGGCTAAATATACAGAATGTCCATTTAGGAATTTACAAGAACTTGATACAGAAGCCTATATCTTGCCCCCATAATTAATAGTTCTCCGCAATAATATTTAAACCAACAGGTTTTAAAAAAACAAAACCACACCCCCTAAAGCCTCTCCCTGTAGAGCAGTGAGGTGTTTACTTTTCAAGTATTGAATCAGTAAAATGTAAGATTCTTTGCTGATTTTACAATGTGCCTTTTAAAACTACCCTATCTTCAAAACAAGACAAAACCAACAGGCTCATTATCTCAATCCTGTTATTGTTAATCTAGTTACCCTTTTCTTCAAGAATCGGTGAAAATATCAATTATGCTACATGAAGCAGTTTTTGAAATGGAAGACACAATTCTCCCCTAGTAGTGAGTTCTAGTGATAGAAAGGCAATCCAAATCTATTTCCAATATATTCTTCTGCTGGTTTTACTACTTGTTTTCTTTTTTTTAAAAAAAAAGCATCCAAGAAATCTTTAGAAAATTCCAGAGTGACCAAAAATATAACACTCCTTCATAGCATGGAAGGAATCCCATTGGCTTCAGAAGGCTTTTTCTTCGCCTTTGATAATAATTCGTGAGGAGATCTCAGACAACTTCTAGAAAGGAAAGCCAATAAAGAAAACATTAGCAATGGTTCCTATACAAAAGTACAAACAGTCCTGTCATGGATGATGATCATGATGATGGGAGATGGATGTTGTTAGTTCCAATGACTGGAACTGCATGTAAAAAGTTCTCATGAGTGGAACAGGAGAAATAATATCTGCCAATTCCTGTTCCCTCTGAAGCTCTCCTATATGCTCTGAACACCTGCTGAAAGGGTTGAAACCACAACTAAAACAGTGTGGGAATTAGGCCTATAGCAAGAAGGGGGAATTGGCAAAAAAACCCATCACTCATTCTGTCCTCCTGTTAGTGATGCCACCATTGGATCAGAGTGGCTTCCTTTCATGGGACAATAATTCAGGATCCATGCACCAATTATTAAGTGCAGAAATAGTTCCATTCTATGGTAATCCCACATAAACTGAACAAGGTTCCTGTTACCTAGAATTATGAACCAGAGTACAAAATTTTCACTGAAATACTTTATAACAAAGGAAACCCAGCAAATAGTGAAATCACTATTTGTATGTATCTGTTAACAGAAGCCTTGCTTTTTCCTACTTTTATTAAAAGTCCATTTATCCCTTAATGAACTTGCTTTTGTATCAGAAATACATTTTATAATTGAAACAATTTATTAAATAAATAGTTTGAAATTCAGATATGTGCCCTGATCTGTACGAGCCTAGCGCAATTCATAATCAAGCTTCTATCTCTCGGTCCTATTTCAGATGCAGGTTGCTCTAAGAAACAAGATTAATATGTTTATTGCAGATTTTATAATCCTTTATTCCTTGCTCTTCATATACTCAAATGAGGCATTTGCTAGATTCGTCCCAGGGCATGCAAGTTAGAAGGAATAAAGCAAACTTACCTGCTGTCTGAGGTGTTTGAACATTGTCTACCTGAGGCAATGACCCTCGTGCCCCATTCTCTTCAAAGGCCAAGATGGGAGTCAAAGGAATATCAGAGCTATCTTTCTCTTCAGGACTCATAACATCCAATCTGGGAGGTTTTATTCCCATGGGTAAACTGATGAGCTCTTCGAAGTTTTCATCCTGTGTAGATACTCCATTTTCATTTGAATGTTTTTGTGGATTGAGATTACTGAAATACATCAATAGGTAACATAACTCACTGATAACAAACCAGATGTTTATAGAAAAATATATGACTATTTTAATCCAATGCTTTTTAAATTATATCTATTTATTGTAGGCTTAGTTTCCTCTACCAGAAACATTTTAGGCCTTTCTGCAGACAAATCTAAGTAATGTTTTGGAAACAAAATCTGTATCCAATTTCCTCTTGCATTCTAATGGTGCAGATAGCACTACTACCCATATGGATGAATACTAACAGGAGGTGTTCTTAATTCAATTGACATACCAACCAAACCTTGGCAGGTGGTAGATTTTTCTTCACATATAAAACTTAAGTGAGTTCACATTCATAAATAATATAATAAAATTAAATAATTGGATCTTTATATTGTGGCTCCTGATGATTATTAGACTTAACTTTGACTGGCATGTTTGTATTATCAAACAAATACAAATGGTATTATTTAGTCAATATACAAATTATATTTGAATTAGCATACTAAATGCCAAGAAAAAATGTACAATAGTGAATGCAAATATTGCAAAAATATTTGCAATACTAAAAAATGCAAACAAATAGAAAACATATAGACTAAGTTATACTGCAGGTTGAAGTTGGTGTCTTCTTCCACATCTTTAATTCCCCTTCTGCAAAATTTCCTTATATGCTGCCTAATAAAATTGTGACAGAATTTTTATTTATTTCTTTGATTTTTTTTTAATCCTGCCTTTATTATTTTATAATACTAAATCAAGATGGAGAACAAATATAATACTTCTTCCTCCTCCTATTTTCTCCTATCAAGTGGTTGGCCTGACAAACTTATCAAGAAACACAAGAAATGTTTGGATATATAAAGAATTTCCCCCTTTGTTTTATTCCACAAGGCTACAAAGGTTGCTAAAACACTGAGGTGATGCCAAGTCTCATGTGAAAAAGAATATTTTCTGTATATTGAAAAGCAGATATTAAATCTATGCAACTATTCTGTCAGGCTGAAAATTGGGACACCCTTTTCCCCAATAATGCAAAAATACAGATGAAAAGGAGCTTTATTTCTTGTTAATTCTTATATAATATGACCTTAGTTCCCAAACATCAATGTTTTCAAATGATTTATTTACCTATTTTTTGGCTTACTGAGAAACAATATGTACGATACAGCAAAATATTTTGACACTAAATGTTTCCCTGGATAGTTGAGAGAAATAATAGATGATTGAAACAGTAAACACCTACAGCTAAGGGAAATAATTAAATTTAATATAAGTTTATCTCAAGAAGATGAAACTTCTAAAACTCACCAGTGAATTTTTTCTCCATACTAGGATCATGTTGATAGCCCATTTGGCTAGTGATGAAGGACCCAGATTAGAAACCAGGAGATAGGTTTCTATCTAGATAGATAGATCTAGTCCTGTTTTAGGCACAAAGCCAGCTGGGTCACCTTGGGGCAGTCACTTTCTCTCAACCCTAAGCAATGGAAAACTACTTCTGAAAACCCTGTCCCAAAACACCACAGGGAATATTCCAGGCAGGTTCTGAGCACTGGACACAATTGAACAGAAGGAGGGGGGGGGGGAAGGATCATGTTTCTTACCTGTCTAAGTTTACTCTGGGCTGGTGAGAAATGAGCACAGGTGTATGAAGTACCAATTCCCCATTGCGTGGAGTTTCTGCCATACACTGAACCTGAGAACCCATTACAGGGCTTAAGGGAGGTGTAGGACCGCTCTCTGGTAGAAGGAAAACAAAATGGTCTGTAAAACCGTATTTATTTAATGGAGCAGAATGGAGAACATAAGACTGTATAGAGAAACATAGCTTCTCAAAACTCTGTTCCCCTCTGTGTCTCCTTCCTTATGCAGGGAGGAGTAGTAATAAGTGGTCATCAGAAGTATAAAACATATTTTCCCTTCTGAAAAGTGGTCTTTTGGAGAATAGTTGCATGCAATCCTAAATACAATATTCAGTATTGTTGGGGAAGAATAGGACTGTTTCCTGGACAGCTACTGTTTGCCAATAGAGGTAATAGTGAGCCAGCTAGATTAATCACTTGACCCACTGCAAGACAACTTCCTATGCCTATTTCTTAATACAGAACGATGCTAAGGCAAGAGCCAAAAGAAATTTCAGGGATCTGATTCTATCTGAATTCTGAAAAATTAATTCCTTTTTAGTACTAATGAAAAATTCAATATCCAACTAATAACGGGGTTCATTTATAATAGCCTTCCTGTATAAAACACTTCCTTTTACAGCTTGTTTGGTCAGAAATCATACCAGGTAAATAGTGAGCTGACATTTTGATTGTTTAATAAAACGGAACTAAGGATTTTATTGCAGTAGCTCAATTGTAAACAAAACTATAGTCTAGATCAGAAAATGATATAACTTAGTATTTTTTCAGTAATGATTAAAACTAATGATCTAGAATTTGATTTATCACTGAAAAATCACAGTGCTAATATGTTTCATTTTGTATGTAATTATACTCACAATGGAATAATACGCCATTACAAGGATTCAAATGTCAAATCACTGACTTTTCATTGAATACAACCAGGTTATTAATGTTTAAATGATTTATTACTTCTGTTTTTTATCCATGCTCTGAGTAAGTGTCAATGTTAAAGTAAATGCACATCAAAAGTAATACCTATTTCTTTTGCTATCAGTCCATTCTGCTCCTCATCTGATTTCTGCAAAATAAAAAAGATTTTATGTAAACATTCATTTTAGAAGATAAATAAATATATAGAAAATATACTTCTGAAAAAGGAAAAAGGTCCATACATACCGTCCCAAAGGTGCTTTTTTCAAGAGGCAACTGGACTTTCTGGTTTTTCTTTGAAGACATTTCGCTTCTCATCCAAAGAAGTAGTTTCTTGGATGAGAAGCGAAATGTCTTCAAAGTAAAATAAAAAAAATCCAGTTGCCTCTTGAAAAAAGCACCTTTGGGACAACCATGACCTGGATGACTGAGAATCTCCATCAACACTTCCATACATACCTTCTCCACAGGTTCTGATCGCCTAGTTCTTTTCATAATTTCATCAAGACGCTACATAATAAAGAAAAAGATTATTTATAATGAACATCTTCCAGATTTATCCATAGCTTATAATATTTATTAATTTATTTTACATTTTTATGGGCTACCTCAAGCAAAAAACTCTGGGTAGGTTATAATATGCTAATGATATGAAAAATCATAATCCCCCAAGATGGATGCTGATAACTATTTGTTAATTAAACTTGGAAAAATAAAACTTTCAGTTATCTTCTAGATGCCCTGACTGAGGAAACTTTATAAATATTTGGTGCCAAAGAGTTCCAATGTGTTGGAGCTGCTACAAATAAGGACTGTCATCTTCTCCATGTTCCCTTAACTTCAGATAGGCAGGTGATTCTTAACAGCCCTTTCTAAGATGTTTTCATTGGAGAATAGATTTAGTTATATTACAACGTGCAATAACCAAATTCATCTCCAGGATATGCTACAGTTACCTCACCACTGCCACCTCTTCCTCCACCAACTTGGAAAAGGTAGTTGCCTGCAACAAATTACAAAATGAGCTACTGATCCTCCTTGAATCAGCTGGAGGAGGAAGCATCAACAATAGCAGCATAGGTGACCAGTGAGCAAATGAGCAAATATCCTCTTTGTAAGCCTCCTGCAAACCCTTTCGTTTTCCAAAATCAGATCAACTTGTTCCCTCCCTCCTCCAATCCATTATTGTCTCCACTTTAGACAAATACATGGGTGGGTAAACTTCTCCACTTTAAGTAAACACTTTTTATTCCCAAACATGTGAGACTAGAGCCAAAAGAGAAGTGGCAATGAAAGTCTGCCTATGATGTAAACCAACCTACTGTATATAGATATGTTAATAAAGGGATAACTCAAAATTTATCCATCGCATCATGAACCCCTCTGGGGGTGTTCTTTATAAGCTTGTGATCATACATGAAAGCAAGAGGCTATCTGATTCCTGTAGATTCCTGTAGGTTCTTCCCATGATTTGGAAGTTTGGCAATGGGTTCTAAATCAGAAAAGATTCCCATTCATAGATGCTTTGTTGAGCAGGTATGTGCAAAAATTTAAAGGTGGCATTATAAACAACAAACATAACTGTGATTTCAATTGCATGGAGCAGAGTGCTTCCAAAAGGTTTGTAAATCAATTTTAGTCCTTAAGTCCACAAACGTGTATTCACTGGGTGGGTCACATAAAAATACACATGTGGTTGGTTGTCTGCAAGAACTGATTTCTATTACCTTCTTTCTTTCTAAGCGCTCTTGTTCTTCTCTTTGGAAATGTTTTTCACGCTCCAGTCGAATCTGGTCTTCTCGTAACCGAGTTTCCTCTTCCTTCTAAATTATGGCACCAAAAAGGAAAATATGGACATTGATCATATTATGGTAAACAATATATTTTATGTAATTTGTTTTCAATTGCTGAAATCTCAAAATGCAAGAGGCTGTGTAGTCCCAACATAGTCGCAAAAGGTATCTTTTCTATCCAAAGAGCAGCTTCTTTTATAATTGAAAATGAATGTACAATTTAATTACTTCTCTGTAGTGCAAACATATTTTGAAAAGGTGACGAGATTGTAAATTAAATACTGTTTACTTATGTACCCTCATTCCATAAAATTAGAATACCAGTGTTTCTTGATTACTTCATTAGCCTTTCTGATTGCACATAACCTGTTACTGTTTATGATTTTATGTAAGGTAAAAATTAAGTGTTCCCTTTTATATTTCACATGATATATTAGGGAAGCATGCATCATACGTTTAAGGCCCAAGTCACAAATATTAATGGCATTTTTGTATCTAACCTGCAGGATACATTCAAATGCAAAGTAATAGCAGCAGCTGGCAAGGTTCATAATTAACAAGATCAGAAGTGGCATGAAGAGGAAGATTAATGCTTTGCAATTTTGGTAAAAATTCCTCTTCAAAAAAAAACAAAACTTTCGGGAAGGGAATTTCATGAATTTCATTTGCATTGAAGAACAGCTTGCAAATTAGATCAAAAAGTGCATTCAACTTCAGAAAGAATAAGTCCTAAATATATAGACAGAAGGAAGGAAATATTATATAGCTTTTTATAACTGCTGGGAATCTTTCCAGAGAATACCAATATTCCAAAACCCACAGTCATACATATTTTGTACACAAATGCATATCACTTGTAAAGACAAAAAATGTGCTTTGGAGTATCAGTGGAGGAGTGGCTTGCATAGACCCTGTTACTATCCCTTTGAGTAGCTGATCTATTCCTGTGACAGCTTGAGGGATGGTGCCTACGGAGGGGGAAAGTGATGTGATGGACTATAGTGAAGTGGCAGTTTCCCTGGAAACATTGGGGCGGGTGGGGGGGCACACAAGAGACAGCCCAGCCCGGAGCTGGATAGAAGACAGAGGAAGAGAGTTGGGATAGGCACTCCCTAGAATCTTCCAGGGTATGTCTGTTAGGATGAGAATAAGGGTTTTGTCTGACGAGATTCTTTCTATTTTGTGTCAGGAAATAAAGACTCTGACTGCATTATTTTACATTGTTCTTGGGCTAAGCCTGACAACTGCCTTTCTGAAAGGCCACACAGTCCCAGGAAAAAATCAGAATTGGTGAAGGAGTTGCAGATGCTTTTTACAGTGGCAGAGGGACCAGCTGTATTAGAATAAGCAGAACAGCAGCACTGAATTCCATGGAAAACTTTTTTTTTTAAGGATGCTTTTGGTCCGGCATTATCAAGATAGTACTTGTGAGAGTGTAAAGTTCTGCAGCTTTCTCCATGTGTGGGACACCAGCACATATATGGGATTGATGGGACTTCAACCCTGGACTCATGGCTTCCATCTAAACTTTTTAAACCCCTTCCCTGTCCAGAGATGCCACTGTTTGCACTTCCTTGCTTTCCTTCATGCAGTTCCGTAGAACAACGAGCCATCCGTACAACTTACAATCTGAAAAGCCCACTGGTGCTTACACTACCTGCTTCTGAAGGAGTTCCATTTCCCTCCTTTCTTTCTCCTCCTTTTCTTCAGCCAAGCGACGTAGCTCTTCCTCCTTCTCCTGTTCCTGTTCTGTTTCTTTTTGCTTTTTTTCTGCCTCCTGCTTCTGAGCTTCCTCCTCTCGGCGCGCTCTTTCCTCAGATATCTTCTGTGCCAAAGCCTCCTTCTTTTGTCTAATAGAAACAATGGTGTGTGTTAGACAAATGCATGGAAGGGTAAAACTGGCAAAATTTGTTTTAAAAAACAAATAAAACACCTGTTTTAGCCTGTCAGACCACCCTTGCCTCCCAAAATGAATAAAAGATACAGAATGGAATGGAAAAAGGAGGAAATGCTTCCTCTTCTCACTTTATCTGCGGTAAACTGAAGGTTATTCTTGGATTAATTGGGAAATTTCCTTAAATAGAATCGTGAGAAATTTGAAATCTTGCTCGGTGCCAGAAATCAAATTACAATATTCCTGTGGAAGGATATCTAAGACTGTTGAGCGAGTCTAACAAGATCCACTGTAGCATAGGGATTAAGGGATTGGGCTACAAGCAGGAAGAGCCATATTCTTGCCTTCCTTCAGCCTTAGAAGCTCATTGGTTGACTTGGAGCCAGTCACTCTGTTAGCTCAACTTTCCTCAGAGGGTTGCTGTGGTGAGAAAAATATATATATATAAGAAAAGCTACTTAAGCTCTTGAACGAAAGGTGGGATGTAAATCACCTAGCTAAAGAAGTGGATTCTGAATGACTGGTTTTACTTTTCTCGAGAGAGACAGAAAGATGCCATTTATGTAGAGAATATGAGTAAGAGTGTTCATATTACTATATCATTTCAGAATGCAGGTGGCACGAACTTGGAGATACTGCTGCAAGGGTTTATGACAGGGGTGCCAAACTCAAGGCCTGCAGGCCAGGTCCAGCCTGCAGGGTGCTTAGATCTGGCCAACATCTGGATCATACTGTTCATTTACTTGTTTGATTTCTTTTATCCACCTTTATTACTTTATAAGTAATTTAAGGTGGCATATATATATCTAATACTTCTTTCTCTTTCTAATCTCCCCACAAGTTCTCTGTGAGGTAAGTGGGTTGGGCTGAGAGAGAGTGACTGGTCCAAAATTACCTAGCTGGCTGCCATGCCTAAAGTAGGATTAGAACTCATAGTCTCCTAGTTTCTAGGCCAACACCTTAATCACCACACTCATCTGCCTCTCAGTTAATCAGTATCATCAATACTAATTATCACATTAAATATATAGAATCTAGATTGCATAAAATCTATACAATCAGCACAATCTATACAAATTATGGCAATGTACTAAATAGTATAATCTCTATTTGTAAAGGACAGAAGGAATGTCTTAGAAAGACAGAAGAAAGAGCGACCAGCAAGGCAATGGTCAAATTATTTTTCAAATTATTTTTTTGAGCTCAAGTCAAGAAAATAATTTGAGAAAACATCTTGGACAAGTTCCTCCATAATTCACATGAAGATAAAGGAAGGAAGGGGGAAGTATATTCAGACTTACAAGAGTCTGTTACTATAGATGTTATAGCTATAAAAACAATCCTGCCTATATGAAATTGGTTACTTAATCTCTCTATTCCAGAGAGAGATATCTTTAACAGCTTGCTTCTGCTAAATAATGGATAAGAATAGAATATAAGTTTTATACAAATGCTTTGTTTTGTAATCTTGGCCCATGGTGTGTTCAAAGAAAATATCCAAAAGTGCATTTTCTCCATTAGGCAACTGTGAGTTGATCACCTTTCGATCTCTTCCTGCTCCCTTCTTTGTTGCTCCTCCCGTTCTCGTTGCTCCCGGGCGAGTCGCCTTTTTTCACTAAGCAACCGGGTTGCTTCTTCTGGGTTTGTTGTCCCTGCTGAAGATTTGCTACAGATGGGAGATGGTGAAGCTGCTGAAGGAACAGAGGGCAGAACTGGAACAGGACCTAGAAGAAGAGTCAGGTTTATACCATCAGAGTTGGGATCTTTTAAAAAAAAGCCATGTACAGTAAACAACATCTGGAAAAGGAAAATTATAAAATATGAAAATACAATTTATTAGTTGAGGTTGAGAAGTGGTTCGATTCAGAGCAAACAAATGTAAAAGACCTGGGCCAAAAATTACAATTGATGAAATTGAATGTAATAATAATAATGATGATGATGTACAATAAATCTGGGTAGCTCACAAAAATAGGAGTAAAAGGTCAAATGTTTGAGGTGGGGGGACAGCCAACTTTCCAATGCCTTCCTGAAAGGATCAGATCTTAGGGGAAGTTGTTTCAAAGGGCAGGGGCTGCTACAAAAAAGATTCCTAGGTCCTATCAGATGACATTTAAGAGAGAGAACTGGAGTGGACCCAACCATCTAGTGGGACAAATAGACATCCACAGGGAGAGGCAGTCCCTTACATAACCTGACCCTGTGCCATTCAGGACTGTAAAGCGATAAACAACACCTTAAATTCCCAACAAGAAGCCAATACAGCAGCAGTGTAATATGGGAAACTACCAGGTGCTCAGAATTATGCACAGAATTGCTGCATTCTGGACCAGTTGCAACTTCTGGGCACATTCCTGTAATCCAAAAAGAAAGTGACCAAAGCATGAATGATTGTGAACAAGAACAGGAACAGGTACAACTGGTGTGCACAAGATGAATCTGTACAAAAGACACCCTAGCCATGGCTCCTTTAATAGGAACAATGACTCTAGGAAGAGTCCTGAATTCCATATAAGCTCTGTTCAGGGGACTGCTATCTCACTGAACAAAGATAACACAATGCCAAACCCTGGGGGTCGATGTGGGGGCAAAACACAAAGCCACTCTGTCTTGCTAGGGTTGAATCAGAGTTGGTTCCTGCCCAGGGACTGGGTCATCTCCTAACTGGTAGGAATATATACCTGAGTATCATCAGCACACTGATGATATTGCATACTGTGCTGTTGAATGAGCTCACCCAGTGGTTTCATGTACTTATTACAGAACAGCAGCAAGAGACCTGCACCCTAAGGTATCCCATACTTCAGGGGCTTAGGGTCTGATCTTTTCATCCGCACTAACACTAATTGTTGAAACTCAATTAATGTAATTACTTCCTATGATTTAATAACCCCATGTACATTTAAAATTACAATTTCTCAGTAATTTTGGGAGAGTTTTGGAAGACTGCACCCAATACTTTAGTGAGACCACAGGTAACTTTGGTGATAGACAGGTTGTGCACTCCTGTGGGCCATGGCTTAGTGAGGAGAATGTAGCTCTATTAAGTTAGAATTGCCATTAACAAGATAGAGAGAGACACTCATGAATCACCTAAGGAGATCTTAAAATCTGAAATAATCACTAGTTAGAACATGTAGTGTATGTGAATATTATGACAAATATTTCAATTTAGTCATTTAAACTATATTCCACTGTGATTTAAAAACAAAACAAAACAAAACAAAAAGCATATAGTCAGTTTTTAAACAAATAGTCCCAGTGATTTCACACAGACATCTAGGTCCATTCAGCCTGTGATCCTGATAGTTTCTCTGCTCTCCCATTTAACTAGTAATCCACCCTGCTTAGCTTCCCAACCTAAACCATTGGAAATAAACTTGTTACAATTATCCACAATGATTCAAGACAATATCCAAAAGCTACATAATGAAAAGGGAGCAAAGCTCTGAATTGGATAAGAAACATTTTGGAAGGCTGACAATCTGATCCTTACTTTGAGTAGACTCTGGTTTACAAGACTCTTCACTTGTAGCTACTCTGGGATTTGAAGCTGTTTTTTTAGGGTCTGACTTTTGCTCAGTTATCTTCTCAGATTCCTGCAACGTTCCCCTTTTCCCATGTTTTGGTGGACGAATGTTGCCAGGGGAAGGAGGGCGAGCTTGAATGGAAGGTGTTTTGGAAGATCCAGATAGCAAAATGATCTTTCTAGGTGTTCCTGGCAAAGCAGACATCGATCTGGAGGCGTGCCTGTTTGAATCACAGAGGGACAACTTAGATTTAGACTTTGAATAACTTTATTATCACTTTAAATGTACACTAATCGGCATACGTTAAAATGAAATTTCATTGCATACGGCTCTCAAAGGGTCACCACCTCCAATACATACTACATAAACATGTAAAAAATATAAACAAACAATAAAATTATGCATATACCCACATATATTATATGACACAGAGAAACAACACAGTCTAGTTCAGATGTATATATGTACATTTATATTATTTATATTATATTGTTGAGTTACAGTTACTCCATTTTATTGCTTTTAAACATTTTCCCATCTCTATCCATTCTTCCCTACCCTTCTGAAGTAGCTTTGAAAGGACTGGGGGGGGGGAAGGAACCTACCTGAGAAACATCATTTTATCTTGTATAAAGGGGACAACAGAAAGAGGATGTTATGCCTCAATGAGGCACACCTTAGTATGCTAAAGATTTATTAAAATTTATCTGCTTCTTTTTCTCAAAAAGAACAAGTTCAGCTAGAAATCGACAATGTGGTACCATTTTCATAATCCTAAAATGACTTTGGCAGGGCATTTTTTTGAGAGGCAGAAGCCTTGCCTCAACTCAAAGTAATCCTCTTTTGAAGGTGAGATACTTTCAAAACAATTTGTGATATTACAATGGCTACCGGAAGAGAAAAGATAGGAGTTTCCTAATTTTATCATTGCCTGCTTTTTTGCCCGTAAGACTTCTGTTCAACATCTTTATCTTGCAAAGGCTGTAGAGGGGAAAAAAGAGATGATTCCTGTGTCTGCGCAAAAACTATGACTGAAATTGCTAATCTACATTAGTGTACCTGCCTACAGACATCATTACTCCCAAGGGGATATTACCAGATTGGGGAACTCAGTTTTAAGGTCCCACTGACTTTCCATCAAGTCTGGAAAAAAATCAGAATAGGGGCGATCCTTTAATATATGTATTTGTTTCCTATTTGTATAGCCAACTGATTTTTTTTTCATGTTTATATACCAACTAATTCTTACAGCAACTATACAAGATGCAAATAGAATTAAGATGAAAATATTAAGTTACTTACCAAGCAGCTGGTTTATTTCTGAAGGCAGATGGTGAACGAGTTCTTCTTTTACCAGATGAAGGATTAGTTGATGAGAGTCCTCTTTCCTTTCCTTTTCTGCTACTCTAATATTGAACAAATAGGACAAATGAGGCATTTTGCATAGTCACAGAAAGAAGGCTGCCTTATTACATGCACCTAGAAATAAAGATTTGCTATTGCAAATTACTACTGTATAAATGTTAATTATCCTTCAGTTTCAAAAGAGCTTGGGCTCATGATATGTAATTTTTGTTTTTGTTTTAATTTGCATTTTGTGAGGATAGTGTTCTGTGTCTTCTGATTATCTGGACTGAACCATTATTTTAAACCATTCCATTTTTGTTTGTTTACAATTTGATGTGTAAATCCCAACATTATGGTTTATGAATCATTATTTATGGCCTAGCACTATCCATGAATGCAGAGATTTTGGCTAATTGAATAAACCATCTGGTAATGCTTTGTTTAACCATGAGTTATCCTCACAGACACTAAGTGAAAAGCTACAGTTCACAAACCATAACGGATGAATTCAAGCAATTCAATACATCAATTCCAAACACCTTGCTTTTGAGTTCAGTGAAATGCGTTTGTGATTTGCCCTATATTTAACTTGGCCCTGTAAACATTTTTACAGTTTTCAAGAAAGACAATGATCCTTTTTGATTGCAGTTTATATCAACCCCACCAGGTAGGCCGTACCAAGAAATGAAATAGATGGATAAAACTACTTTTATTGAATTAGCTATAATAATAGAATCTGGCAAGTCTGATTGTGTTATACCTCGTCCTTCCTTATACTTCAGTGAATTAGGGAGTCCTTGTCTGAGTCACTTATGAGCACTATATGAAACATATTTCACCCCTCATGGCCTTATTAAAGGATCTTGCAAATCTCTATCAAGACAATTTTCCTTACTCTATAGTTTATAACACATTTAAAAAGTTCAATGTTAAAATCAGAGGAACTGCTTTGTCCTACTCAACCTAGCTCCAGCAGCATCCAGAGGGGTTATCCAACACATAGTTGTCGTATTGTCACTCTATGGCCCAGTCACATTTTGGCAACTGTCATCTTACATCTTTTTGACTACCATTTCATGGACACCACTTAGTATCTCTCTTGATTTCAAGCACAAGCCTTTTACAGATGATGATGGGATTTGTTTGAGTACTTCTGTGCACAAAGCATATAACTTGCAATGCTCTATGACCTTCCCTTATCAGTTATATAAACTTTGTATCTGGAATGTCTTCCTAATCTTTTCATTCATTTTTAAACACAAAGCTGCTAATTCAAAATGTAAAGCTAATGAATCAACCCATGTTCCCATTCTCATGAAATTTTCACAAACAGTAGGCAGTTTACTAGGTGAAAAATCCTTTTAGATCACAAAAAAAATGTTAATAAACACAAATCTTAATATGTAAATAGTATGATTTCATGTCCGCCATTTTTCCTCTGTATTAACTACTTTCCTATGATAAGGAAAAGAACCAAGGTAGCCGTATTCAGGATTTCATCAAAGGTGCAAGCTTATTCCCAATTTGGGAACTTACCCCAGCTGAATGTGTGGTCCTTCGCCGTCTAACCTCAGGGGCTGTGCCAAACAGTTTTGCTCGGTCTGCTGGACTTTGGTGGCAACTTATGGCCTTGAAGGAGAGAGGGCTGATTGGGCTGCAAGATGCTGAACGAGGACAAATGGGGATAACTAGGGTATTTATTTTTTTTCCCATGTATATATTTAACCAAACACATAGAAGGAAACCCAAGAGACAGGAGCAGGAACCAGAAGCAGGAACCAGAGATAGAAAAAGAGGAAACGAAGGAAGGAAAGTATTAATATACAGAAAAAAAGCAGAATGCTTAGAGCTATCCTGGGCTTATCTACAAATCAGAGGCCTGAAATTACATTTCTTCCTATTTAGGCAGAAATATGGTCCATCAAAATACACAATTGTGCAAAGGTCTACCTAAGAATAAATCCGATAAGGATATTTATTCCCAGAATTGCAGGATAAAAATACTTATGCCTCCACTTATGCCATCCAAAACAGCTCTCTGGTACAATAGATTCAATATTTATTTTATTAGGTCTAATAATTCTTCTTTTAGAAGAAAAATTAAGCTGTAAGCAACTGGAACGTCCTACATTAATTCTGTTGCTTAAGCTATGAAAGTACTCATTTCCTAAAGGACTATTAAAACAATATTAATTTTATTCATTCAATTTATACAAAAATGTAACTTTTGTCAAATATATCTGAGCTAATTTCATATAAACATGGTACTTCTTTGTTAAACTACATATATGAGAAATTGAGGCATATCTGAATCGGAATCTGACTATGAAGTACGGTAATAGGCAACTTCATAGGTAACATGTTGAGTAATTTTGATTTAATGAAAATTCTGTTTTACCAATTCAGTCATTTTAGATGTTAATACCTAATTATATCTAAAACCATTTTCATAAAATGGTCAATTTAATATATCAGTAGGACAGGTATGGTTGCAAGATTTCTCTAAAACAAGATGGGGAGCTTGTTAATGAAGGCAGACACTCTTTGCTGTTGAAATTATATAATTTTCTACTGAGTGATTAGAGATTTACAGAGAAAAACAAGAAGAGCTCGGAAGGAGAGAAAAGAATGCAGATTATTCCTTGAATCAAGATTCAGACAACAGTGAAACCAGCCCAAAATTTTCTAAAGCAAAATTTAAAAGGCTGCATACTTTTAAAATGATATTTATTATTTATTTATTTATTTTTACATTTATATACCGCCCCATTCCGAAGACTCGGGGCGGTTTACAGCTTATAAGCAATAACTGAAACTTATAACTGAAAAGGGAATTGATTGATGTTTTAATTTTACCTGCATCTCCAGATAAAGTTGCTGCACTTTTACTCCTGGCCAAGAATGAATGAGTTGGGGTCAGAAGCCTGCTAACCATGTTGCTTTCCCACGGACTTAGCTGCATACGTCGAGCTGAATGTCATCATATAAGTGAGATGTTAGATCAAATGTCTTTCACAGAGAATCATGCTAGTGTGCTTAATTAAACCCTGACCTCATTACACATAAGTGTTTATTAAAAACATTGGAAAAACAACTGATCATTTATTAATTAATTCATCTTGTTTTTCCATTTCAGCAATTATTTCCAAAAATACTTCCAAGAAATTTGACATGTTATAGAAACCTAACTAATTGGGCCTAATAAAAATATAAATATTGAAAGAACAACAGTACAATGTTAATTATTATTCACATTTCCTATAATTAACCACAACCATAAAGAAATCATTTACTATGAGCTACTTCAGTGGCTCTAAAGGCAGCAGATTAAGCACAGATGTTTTATACTGCATCTAATTATGTGCAGAAAATGAAACCATGGAGAAGAATGGAAGTTGCCTGCCTTTGAGGCAGCGGAGATGCAGACTTTTCCTTTATTTCTTGCTACAAGTGGGAGAACACAGCCTGCTGTGGATCTGCTGTTTGTTAAATAATTTTATGATGTTTGTGAAAAAAACCACTATTTTTGATATGGCATAATCCCTAAAATCAGATTAAGTCTACATCCAACATGTTTACTTACAAGAAGCAACAAAAACTAAATGTGTTCAAACTTACCATGGAAATAATTCTAACTTATATCATTTATATTAAACATGAAAACATTTTGTTAATTGTGTGCACAACTTACATATATTTCACCAAGAGGAATAGATCCTCCCAAAAGAAAAGGCAAAGTTCAATCCTAGAGGCATCATTTTGCAATGTTTTACATTAATCTGAACATCCTTTATGTGCGTATTTATGTGTGTGTATGAAAAGATAAGAAATCATTATCCCATGTAATGATATAATGCATTTATAAAAAATGTTCTGTATTGAATTATTGTAAAATAGCTTTTACAGTTAATAGAAACATATTCAGGTATTCAGGCAAAGTATATAAAATTCAAAATGTATTAAGATTGACTCCATTAAGCACATCTTTTTGTCATTAAATGTGTAGATAAGGAAACATGGACAAATATTATAGCAAAATCCTAAGGAATACCATTGGAATTATTATTTCTCCTCTCTGACTAGTATAATTAATGGACATCTATGATTATATTTACTGTTACTTCAGCTACACACATTAAATTCAATAAACTTATCTAGTAATGAGAAGAGAATAACAAGGGCCAAATGAGTGATGGAGCATGAAAACACTGTCTGTTCTTCCTTCTGGGAACACTCTGAAATTTAAGATAATAACTACAGATCTGATAACCAATTTGAGGCAGTGGTTAAGGGATCAGGCTAGAAACTGGGAGATCATGAGTTCTAGACCCATCTTAGACAAAAAGCCAACTGCATCACCTTAGGCCAGTTATTCTGAAATCTTACCAAAAAAAGCAACAAACCTCTCTAGGCATTTGTCCAGGCAGTTGGCAGGAGTCAACACTGACTCAAGATCTATGGAGATTCTTGGTCATCCAGATCATAGTTGTCCCAAATGTGCTTTTTCAAGAGGCAACTGGACTTTCTGGTTTTTCTTAAATTCATTCCATGTCTTAATAAGGAAAAGGAAAGATTTTGCTGGTCAGAAGTTGCTTCACTATGGAGTGTTGGTTCCATAACAGAACTCTAACAGAAACATCTAGTCTGCCATACAACCTCAGCCGTTTAGTTTGTGTGTATGTGTGTGCCTTTGAGTCCCAAAGGTGCTTTTTCAAGAGCCCTGAAGAAGCTTCTTGGATGAGAAGCGAAACGTCTTCAAAGAAAACCCAGAAAGTCCAGTTGTCTCTTGGAAAAGCACCTTTGGGTACACTGACTCAAGGCTACTCACATACACACAAACCAAATGGTCGAGGTTGTATGGCAGACTAGATGTTTCTGATGGAGTAGAACTAGCTCTCCATTGTGAAGTGACTTCTGACCAACATTATCTTCCCTGTTCCTTATTAAGACATGGAATGAAATTAAGAAGGACATATTAAGATGGAAAAAACTACAACTGTCATTGTTGGGGAGAATTTCTGTTGCAAAAATGAATATATTGCATTGAATGATGTTTCTCTTTCAAACAATACCTATTTTGACAATTGATGTATCATTTAAGCAAAGATAAAAAGATATGCTGTATCTAGGGTTATATGGCAAGAGAAAGAACCAAGGATTAAATATAAAGTTATCCAAGATGCTAAGAAACAAGAAATATTTGGATTGTGTGATTTAAAACTGTATTTTTCAACCAGATGTTTTGTTTGGATAAGAGTAGGTGTTGCTGAGAAATAAAATAATTTTAGAAGAGAATGATCTAAGGTTTGGATGACGTGATTTTTCTATGGTATGATAAAGTTACATCTAAGGTAAATTTTAAAAATGACTTTGTCAGCAGTCCCAAATTGAGAATATGAAATATATATAAACTATTGTCCAAAATGTATTTATGAGCTCAGCATAAGAAACATTTATAGGAAAGAAACAGCAAGTAAAGAGAAAGGATTAATGGAATATGGGATGAAGAGATCATTTGTTTGATTTTAAGAGAAGGTGATAACTTACTAAAATTATTTTTGGTGTGATAAAAACATGTAACTATGTAATGAAGAAATCAGAAAATAATTGATAAACTTGAAGTATGTAATGTTTAAAATAAATAATATATAATTTAGTGAATCTGATTTTTCAAAGTATTCCTATTGCTGATCTCCAACCTGTTCGGCTTTGCAGACTGGGGGGGGGGGGGAAGAGGGGAGCAGGGATAGTTTCACGTGAGTAGTAGTTGAGCACACACATGCAGCTCCATTTGTGTGAGCATGGGCACACTTGCCCACTGCTTGCACAAATAGGGAAGCACACGTGCATGCTCACCCATCACTTCGGTGGCCCAGTTCTGAATGATTCAAGGCCCAGTAGTGACCATGGCCTGAGGGCTGGTGATCCCTGCTTTAAAACATAACAGCAATAGCAATAGCACTTTGGTGCTTTACAGCTCTCTCTGAGCAGTTTACAATGTCAGCATATTGCCCCCAACAATCTGGGTCCTCATTTTACTAATCTTGGAAGGATGGAAGGCTGAGTCAATCTTGAGCCGGTCAGGATCGAAGTTTAGGCTGTAATACTGCAATACTGCATTCTAACCACTGCACTACCAGGACTCATAAGTAACATAAATTTGCATTTCATAATCATAAAAACATAAATTTGCCTTTCACCTCATCCCTAAAAGAATGGTCCCTGACTACAATACAAAATGGTTGTCCTCCTTAGTTTTAATATGAAAGTGGAAACACTGCATTTGGTTTTGGAGAAGGAGAATAAATTACTTCTCTGATAGGTAGTATTTTGTCAGTGAGACAATATTTCAAAGCTAATAGAATTGTCAGTTTGACAATTATAAATCATAGACATGTACTTATTTCCATATGTGGAGAAATACACATAATTCACTAACATAAACAATCACATGGCAATTAAGATTATCCCAGGCACATAATCTAGTTGACGATATGCTTCATTCAATTCAGTGAAATTTTCTGTAAAACATTTACCAAATGGACGAGATCTTCCAACCAAGTTTCACATTACAATGGGAAACCTAAATAATCTTTGGTTTAAAAAATATATTTGCATTGAATCAAAGTATAACAATTCTTCAGACATATTTATTACCACTGAGCAGCTTTTAAAAAATTCCGCTCTATATCCAATAAAAAGTAAGAACAATGAAAAAAATACTTGCTTTCTTTTTAAACAATATAGTTCAGAATAATCTCTCTGGGAAGACATGTAAGCATGTCAAGATATGAAGCCAATAAGAAGATTGAATAACCAGTTTCTTAGCCAAGGAATTATCAAACTGACTAACCAGAGTGAGATTCAAGAGCACTTTTTAATGGGAAAAATGGGGGGAGAGGAAAATAATCAAATGAATATGGTCTAGTCCAATGATGATGCATAAAAATTAAAATATATTTCATGCACAATGGAGAAATGAGCAGATGCTCTATAATTTTTCTAAAAAATCATTTACTAAAAAACCTGACAGCACTGCTTTATGCGGTTGTGGATTTTCTTTCCTGTCCAAAATATGGTTTTTTGTCCAAAGCCACATTTTGTTTCCTCTAATAATATAAAGGAAATTACTTAAGAGCTGCTCAAATTTTTCAAAACAGTTATCATAGGGAACATTTTTTTGGTCCTTTGTTTTTCACTTTTCTTCCAAACTGTACCTCTGTCTGGAGAATTTAGTAATGTTGCAGATGAGGAGGAGAGCCGCTTGTTAATAACTGGATCAACATGTTTCGAAAGGTTCATTGTTGAAACAGATCGCCTGTCTGGATCTAAAACAAATGGAAATAATGCTAATTGACAGCCCGCATGCAGTAATGTGACTTTGTAGTCCTCCAGAGCATAAACAGGAAGATTTGTTTTCTTATGCTTTGTGAGGACATATCAAGGGATTTTTTTTTTTTAGGTGACTCAAAGAGTGGGCACAAAATGGAATCCTATAGTTATCCCACAATAAGTCCAATTGAGGGTTTACTGTTTAGAAGATAAATATAGGATTGCACACTTAATTTCAAATCGCAGCCAAACTCCTAATAAAACAGCAGTTCTCTTTAATGACACAAATGCAAATGAAGAATAAGAAATAAAGCAATGAGATTTAAAAGGGTTATTTCATTCATTGTACTGATATTCAAGATAATGCAGTAAACCTGAGGGAAATGAGAAATGAAATGAGTAATAAAACCAAATATTTTACAGCCAAGAACATTTAACTATTTGGTAAGAGAGTCCTATAAACTAGAATCCCTCAGTATTACATGTCCTTGTATGTTCATATGGGAAAGAGATAGAAACAAGGTGGGTACAGAAAGAAAACCATGGAATTTCAAAGTCAGGAACTTTCAAAATTAAAGAAGTTCCTGTGAGATTATTTCCAGGCACTTCTTGTGAAAGTGCTATAGGCGGAATTCTGTGCAGCTCATGCATGCAATCTTACAGCCAGACCTACTTCCATTTTCAAAAATCTCACCGTTTTACAGATTTTTAAGAGCACAGTTATAGGTTATTTGGGTTGATGTTAATCCCCTTAAAGGCCATGGTGTGGAAAGGATTTTGATGCGTTTAAATAAAATTGTTTTCCTTAGAGTGTAGGAACAGTTTGATACAACTGACATTTAAGAAAACAACGCTGCAGCCTTCTCTACCTCATGCCTTCCAGGTAGGATGAGGCAGCTTTGAGCTATTCTGCCTGGAAATATACGGGGTCACAGATTAAACACAGCTGAGAACAAACGCTATGCTAGTTGGGAATTCTGAGATGTCCGATCGAGAAAAAGCTGCACCACTGAATCGTTATCTGGATAAATGTTATATAATCCAATTAACCATATTTTTAAACTTCATTTCTTGTAGCTTTGTGGGGGAATGTTCAACACTTCCTTATCTTCTGCATGAAGTCCTTCAACTAGAGTTTCCACTGTAGTGCACACTGCACACAATGTAATTTCCCTGTGTTATTTCCTCTCTAACTTGATGACTTTGGGGTTTTTGTTTTAGAGGACAGTCGAGTTTTCAGCATGGATACACAGTGATGTGACCCAGTAGTCATTTGACATCCTTTTATTCCTTTTTCAAAACAACATAAAGCCACTTTCCTCCAAAGCAAACATTTATTTCCCCCCCCCCTCAAAAAATGAACAGGAGCATGGAGAAGAATGACACAGTGGGATTCAGAGGAAACAAATAAAACCATGAGAAGAGCTAGGAAAGATGCTGATGCAAATATTT
>JANHFL010006360.1:279493-312978 GCA_032468155.1 Oxyrhabdium leporinum | reverse complement strand
AAAGAAAGAAAGAAAGAAAGAAACAAAGAAAGAAAGAAAGAAAGAAAGAAAGAAAGAAAGAAAGAAAGAAAGAAAGACAGTCAGTCAGTCATGCCCTGAATCCTCACAGTGACATTGACAGACTTTATTTACCAAGGAAAATAGGTGGATGTGGACAGCTGAAGAAGAAAAAGGAGCATTGGAAAAATATTTGAAGGACAGTGAAGAAAACGGACTGAGGAAGAGACCAAACTGGCCTGGAGGAAAGACCAAATAAAGAACAGAAAAGAGACATGGGAAGACAAAGTATTACATGGCCAGACCTTAAAAGCTACAGGCGAAGAATATAATAAGACCTGGCAATTGCTAAGAGCAGAAAAGTTGATGAAAGAGGCAGAGGGGCTAAGAGAGCCTTAAGAATAAATGCATACAAAGCCAGAATTGAGAAGACAGCAACAGACAGCAAGTCCTGACTTTGTAAAGAAGCTGAAGAAACAGTGGACCACTTGGTTAGCTGCTACAAGAAGATCTCACAGACTGACTACAAACAGCATGACAAAGTAGCAACAATGGTATCCTGGAAGATCTGCAAGAAATACTGCAATCAAGAACTGGTGGGACCATAAAACAGAGAAAGTAATTGAAAATGAAGAACCAGAGTGCTCTGGGACTTTAAAACTCATACCATCAGGCATCTGACACATAACACCCCAGACTTAACCAGTGTCTATAAGAAAGAGAAAAAAAGTATGGATGGTGGACATGGCAGTACCTAGAGAGAGCAGAAGAGAAGAGAAAGAACTGGAGAAGATAACAAAATACGAAGACTTGCAAATAGAAATAAAATGACAAAAGAAAATGAAAGTAATACCCTTCGTATTGAGTACCCTGGGTGCAGTCCCCAAACAACTAGCGCACCGCTTGAACACCACTGGCATTGACAAAAATCACCATCGGTCAATTGCAAAAGGCAGCTTTCCTCAGAACAGCTTACATCCTGCAACAATAGCTAAAACCATCCAACATCAACATCTGCCTATCCCACGTCCTTGGGAAGGACTCAACGGGTGGATAAAAATGCCAGAACCAGTCTGAACATCTGGATGACTGTGCGGCAGATCAGAAATCCAATTTCAGTTGCAATTGTAGATCATAGTTCAACCATATGTTAAAGACATAACAATGCATCTTTAAAAACCATAATAAGTTGCCATCATAATTACAGCCCTTGTAAAAATATTTTTACTGTATTTTATTGAATGTATTTTTAACATTGAGCATAACCTAGAGATGTATTACAAGGGCTTTTAAATATTTCAAATAAACAATCATCAAATAAATGAACAGATGCATGATACTATGACTAAAATCCATTAAATAATTATAGAATTATATAATCCATTAAATGAGAGCCAGTTTGGTATAGTGGGTAAGGCGTTGGCCTAGAAACCAGGAGACTTTAGTCTTCCAGTCTAACTTTAGGCATGAAAAACCAGATGGGTGACTTTGGGTCACTCACTGTCTTTCAGCCCAACTCACTTCACAGGGTTATTGTTGTGGGGAAAATAAGACAAGAAAGAGGTATTGGTATATTTGCCACCTTGAATTGTATATGAAAAAAAGAACAGGATAAGCATCTAAAAAATAAATACTAAAAGTTGAAAACCAACCCCAAACACAATTTAATAAACTAAAATACAATTTTAAAAAATACAGCTCAGATTTTTAAAAGTTCATTTAATGTTTTAGCAAAAAAGGATTCTAAGACAGTCCTTCACTTTTGAGTGAGTAATAAAGTATATAATGAAACGAAATAAAGTAAAAAAAATGGTCATCTAGAATAATCCTGAGAAGGTATTCTATAATTGGAAAATTCACACTGAAAAAAATTCCTGAGATTTATTTAGTTTTTATTTAGCTAATATTCTGCTTCTTAAGACACATATTGTCTAAGTATCTTTCCTAAATGTCTATGTTTCTCTGTCCTGTAAGTAGCTTTGTATCTCAATTCTTTCACATGAATATTCTAAACAGCTCTTAGAAACCAATCAAGAGATATCATAGTTAATCCCAAAGCATGTGTCAATTTAGATCAAACTGAGATATGTGCATAATGACTTGGGGTGGTGTGCTTTCTACCCCCATGCATACAGTCCTTAATATAACCACAATTTCTGCACAATATATGTTATGACAAGAACTGCAGAATTCTATACTTTGGAGTAGGCCATTTATGCCTTTAAAACCAACCAATTCATTCAGTGCAGAAAATTACTGCCTATTTATCTTGCAGCAAACGTAAAATCTCGCTGCTAAATGCATGGGTGCCTGATCCTGTATTTATAATTTCAAAAAAATATTCATGCAAAGTATGCATATAACACATTTAATTATACTCATGTCAGCCCCACTAGGTAGACCAGACCATGAAATCAACTCCACAGGATGGTTAAAATTACTTTTATTGAGATTGGTTACTGTAACAGAACCGTGAAAGTCTGATCTCCTTCTTCTTAGAGTTCAGTGAATTAGGGAGGTCTCTGTCTGAGCTGCTCCCAAATGTTTTCTGGATATTCTGGACTTTAAAAATGCGAATCTCTGTCAAGGTCATCATCTTCCTTAATTTCTATACCTATCATAACCCATGGTATCAAATACAAGAATGCTATCTATTTCTCTCTCTCATATTTATAAGACTGGTTAGCTCAATTTGAGGCATCATATAAATTTAAAAACAAACCCAAGACAACAAAAGAAATAAAAAATAGAAACAACCAGGGAGCTAACATGCTCCAACAGATTAATACAATGTCACTCAGGGGACATATATTCCACCCAATCCAAGACAAGGAATAAATCAGGCCTTCATGATCCATTTAAAGGGCAGCAGTATTGATATTACTTGAACCTTGGGCAGGGGAGCGGTACAATCCAGAGGACAATAATATCGTGCTTTGACAACCCATCAACAAGGAAATTTATCTGGTTTATTAGTAAGCATGACTTACCTAAGAGCTTTTCCTGTTCTACTCTTCGTTCTCTGGCCAGTCGTTGTCTTTCATCAACTTTTAGTGCTGGTATACAATTAGTGAAAACAATGTTAAGATTTAGGCTCCAAATCTATTCATCTTAGCTGTTCCTGAATTCTACAGAACCTATTCTTAAGATGTCATGTTAAAAATGCAGAATTCTAAAACCAATTCAGAATTTATTTCGTAACAAAATAAAAAAGAGAATATTTATTTAACAACTTGTGAAGTCTTATTTTTTTCCCCACTATATTCAAGAGCATCTTATTAAAATATTCCCCAACTATATATCTTCCAGGTATTAGTTGGGAACTTGGAATTACATTTTTGACACATCTGGGAAACAGAGGACTGGTTTAAACTATCATTATTTGGGATACCCATCATCATTTTAATCAGTTCCATAAATCAGCTAGAAAAGTTACATTAAAAATAAATACCCCGGAACATGTACATTTCTATATTATTGAAGATTTCTAGTTTTCTCCCTGAAATCTTCAATACTTCCAAATATTAATAATCAAAAGTTATTGGGTTGCTATCCCATATTTTTCCTCTTTAATGTTCTTTTATTTTTCTTGGACAGAAAAATATGGTGGAAAAACAATGAGAGATAATAATGGGAATAGTTTACATGTTTGACAAGGTCATTTAAAGCTCTCAAAATAAGTGAATGAGGCAAAACAATTTAATATTAAATGCTTCATCTAGAAGTACTCCATAATGTTCTCTGTCCAGCAATATTAAGATTCTTTCAATGGTATGAACCCCTGCAATTGCAGAGTGCTCACACTGGGGAAATCTGAGTAAGAGCTTGTTAAGTAGCTTACATTAAAGTTAATTCAAAACAACATGCTGTAGAATCCCATTCATCCTACAGGTAATCCTCTACTTACAGCCGCAACTGGGACCAGAATTTTCACTGCTAAGCAAAGTGGTTAAGTGATTCACTTCCAATTTTACAACCTTTTTTGCCACGGCTTTTAAAGCAAATCACTGCAGTTATTTAAGAGAATCACACAATCATTAAGTAAATCTGGCTTTCCCCGTTGACTTTGCTTGTCAGAAGGCAGGTGGGAAGATCGCAAATGGTGATCAGGCCTTTGATCAGGCCTTTGAAACCATCATAAAGCTATGCTGGTTGCCAAGCGCCCAAATTTTGATCTTGTGAATCTTGCGGATGTAATAGCAATAGCAGACTTATATATCGCTTCACAGTGCTTTACAGCCCTCTCTAAGCAGTTTACATCAGCATATTGCCCCCAACAATCTGGGTCCTCCTTTTACCGACCTCAGAAGAATGGAAGGCTGAGTCAACTTTGAACCAGTCAGGATCGAACTGCTGGCAGCTGGCAGTCAGCAGAAGTAGTCTGTAGTACTGCATTCTAACCACTGAGCCACCACAGCTCTTAATGATGGCTGTAAGTGCTGTTGTAACTTTGAATGGTCACAAAATGAATGGTTGTAAGTTGAGGACTACATATAACTCTTTAAGAATTACTTTTTATACTAAAACAAAGCAATTTGTATTCACTTTTTCCCCTATAGGATACATGAATTATTCTCTCCAAAACATTGGGTTCTGAATACATTATTTTTCAGAATTCACAGCCAATGGTATTTTTTATTCTACTGCCGTAGCTGCTAGCACATGCAACAGTTTTTTGCAGGGACACACAAATGAGAGTAATCAGTGAGGCAGACCCTTACGTTATTTTTTTTTCTGTTTAGAATCATCAATTCAATAACAAGCATGAAGACAGTGCAGGGCAAATAAAATGTCGTAGTATTTAAAATAGTAATATCTATTGACTGTATTTACTATGCTTATGTATTGTTGTCTTCCTAATAACAATCCTGCAACAGTTTGCTGAATTATTTAAAATAAAACAGTAACAACACCCACAGTAAATGGATTAAAAATCAGCAAACAATTTACATACAAAACAGCATACTTGAAATGGAACTAAAACAGCAATATTTAAAATTTATAGAATGTTGGTGCTTTAAAGTATAACAAACCTGTCACATTCCAGTTCATTGAAAACACTGGGAAAAGTTAAATTACTATAATACCTGTCTTGGGTCCTGCAGGACTAGTGCCCTCTCCTAAAAGGGCAGAAGTGGGCCGGCTGAATGAGACAGCTTTTTTATCTGGTACTTTAGTGTTTTCAGATACTAAAATGAAGAGAGAAAAGAAAAATAAATGAATTAACCATATCATTACAATCGCTGTTTTTTTTCTGAGATAATCAATGCCAACCATTCATTTATAGATAATTTTTTATTACAATTGGGACCAAAATTTCTCTTGTGAGTTGGTGCGGTCATAAAGTGAATCACCATGTGATTGGACCCAGGTTTACGATTATTGTTGCTGCAGTTGCTAAGTGAACCACTTATGTGCTCATGAAGCAAGTCATGTATTTTTTAAGCGAATCCGGTTTCCTCAACTGACATTTTTTGTCGCAAACTGGCTGGCGAAGTTGCCCATTGGAATCGTCTGACTGCCACCAGGTATAAATGTGAGACAGTTGCCACGTCCAAACTGCGATCATATGATTGTGAGGTGGTAATGAGAGGGTCATAAGTTGTAAATCATTTTTTTCCGAGGCCAGATTAACTTTGCACCATTGTTAAACAAATGGTTGTAAGTCAAGGACTATCTGTACATGAATTAGGATAAGGCACAGAATGGCAACATACAATTTCGTAAATGCCAAACTTAACGACTCGAAAACTATCCCACCCCTAAAAGGGCCTAACGGGGAAGACTGTAACGATGAAGCTGTTAAGGCCAACCTCTTCCATACGTTCTTCAGTTCAGTCTTTGTCGACAGCAATAGCCGCTGCTCCCCATTTTCTAGTCGTACCATAATATATTGTAACGATTTACTACATATTGATTTTACAATAGATAACATTGAAACGGCACTGTGTAACCTAAAGCCATCCCTATCTATTAGCCCTGATGGATTATGTGCCTACTTTTTGAAAAAGCTTGCCACTGCCCTAGATGAACCTCTATGCACAATCTATGAGGTATCCTTCAGAACCAGCTGCTTGCTCGACCTATGATCATTAGTCACGGTCATACCTCTCTTTAAAAAGGGAGACCCTAGTCCGGTAGAAAATTACAGACCAATCTCACTGTGTTGCGTCATCCGTAAAGTTATGGAATTAATTATAAACCAATCCATCACCCTCCACTTAGAGACAAACAACCCGGTATCTAACAAGCAGTTTGGTTTTAGAAAAAAATTGTCCTGTAATCCGCAACTCCTACGCTGTAGAAACATTTGGACCACACATCTTGACCAGGGTAAAGCAACAGATGCAATTTACATAGACTTCCGTAAAGCTTTTGATTCAGTGGTGCACGACAAACTACTGTTGAAACTAAGTTCTTACGGCATCTCCGGATCCCTGCACAAGTGGATAGTCGTGTTCTGTCCAACAGGCAACAAATAGTCAAAATAGGGAGGGCCCTATCAAATCTGGCATCGGTTAACAGCGGTGTCCCCAAGGCAGAGTTTTAGGACACACAGTCTTGCTGCTCTACATCAATGACTTATGCAATCATATTAAAAACAGCTGTGTCCTTTTCGCTGATGATGTAAAATTATTTAACGCCACTGGCAATGCTGCTGCCTTACAAAGCGACCTTGACTATGTGTCAGAATGGTCGCGCATTTGGCAACTCCATATCTCAACTAATAAATGCTCTGTCCTTCACATTGGCAAAAAAAAATCAGAACACCAAATACAAGTTGAGCGGAAACGATCTCATAGACCCTCACTTGGTCAAGGACCTAGGAGTACTCTTCTCAAACGATCTAAGCCCCAGAGCTCACTGTAACAGCATTGCCAAAAAGGCATTAAGAGTTATTAACCTAATCTTGTGAAGTTTCTTCTATGGTAACATTGCATTGCTAACTAGGGCATACAAAACCTTTGCCAGACCAATTCTTGAATAAAGCTCATCTGCCTGGAATCCACACTGTATATCGGAGATTAATACGATTGAGCGGGTCCAGAGGTATTTCACGAGAAGAATACTCCACTCCTCTACTCACAATAGAATTCCCTATGCCACCAGACTTGAAATTCTGGTCTTGGACAATCTGGAACTCTGCCACCTGTGGTCTGATCTAAGCATAGTACATAAAATGGTCTGCTACAACGTTTTACCTATCAATGACTTCTTCAGCTTCAACCACAATAAGACACAGGCAAACAATCGATACAAACTCAAGGTAAACCGCTTCAAACTCAATTGCAGAAAATACGACTTCAGCAACAGAGTGGTCAATGCCTGGGATGTTTTACCCGACTCCGTTGTTACAGCCTCAAATCCTCACAGCTTCAACCTCAAACTGTCTATCGTGGACCTCACCCCATTCCTAAGAGGTCCATAAAGGGAGCATGCATAAGTGCGCCAGCGTGCCTATCATCCCTGTCTTATTCTCCCCATTTATCTGTACTTGCTTCCTTTGTTTATGTTTGTACCTATACCTATCTTGTACGTGTTTGACAAACAAACAAACAAACAAACAATTATCTTCCTAGATATTTTCCTCCATCTTGGTACTGTATTCCTCCATCTTGGTACTGTATTCCTCCATCTTGGTACTGTATTCCTCCATCTTGGTACTGTAACTTTAAGGTGTGTGAAGTCCATACATCTTATAGTTGCCAAAATTGAGGGACAGTGTTCTAGATAATGCTGGACTGTAATTTCTAGCAATCACAGTCACATGGCCAGTGGCACAGAAAGCGAGGAACTGTAGTTCAGTAATACTCTGGAGAAATCACAAGTTGTATAACTGAAAACAGATGAGCTGCATCTGCTAAAAAATAACTAGCCTTCTCTTGTCTGGGAGCAGGTGTCAGGGTTTCAGTAAACACATAATCTAGCATTGAATTCAGCCCTTTGGGTGCAACAGAAAACAGCCTCTGTGGAATTAGGGGGTCTAGTGTAAGACATATCTAAGATATTCTCAGGCAGCTGTTCTCAAAGCATGATCTGGGGACCGCTGAGCGGTCTCGGGGGGGGGGGTGTCTGCAAAGCCCAATAAATATTTTTAAATAGCTTAATTTTAATTTCTGATACAGTAAATATTAATACAGGTAGTCCTCAATTTATGGCCACAATTGAGCCCAAAATTTACGTTACTAAGCGAGAAATTTGTTAAATGAGTTTTGCCCCATTTTGCGATGTTTGTTAAGTGAATCACTGCAGTTCTTAAATTAGTAACATGGCTGTTAAATGAATCTGGTTTCCTCACTGCTTGTCACAAAAGGTGATCACTTGACTCTGGTACACTGCAACCATCACAAATGTGAGTCAGTTGTCAAGCACGTGATTTACATCTGAATGTAAATCACGTGACCATGGAGATGCTACAATGGTCGTAAGTGTGAAAAACAGTCATAAGTCACTTTTTTCAATGATGTTGTAACTTCAAACGGTCACCAAATGAACTGTTGTAAGTCGAGGACTACCTGTAGATGCAATCTACATAAACAAGAGCTCTTTGGGGCCCTCAATAATTACTGTATTCAAAGTATATTGGAATGGATGGCACCACTACAAACATGTTCATATTTATTTATCACAATAACAGCCTTTCCCATTCTTACAATCTATTTTTATTGCACAGTAGTTCCCATGATTTTTTATTGGCATTATCAAAGGTCAAAAAATTGGCACATTACATATGGCAATCTTATTTAAAGTACAGCAATCCACTACAATGGCCATTACCTTGGTAAGCCATGCTGCTTCGTAAAAAGATTGAGAATTATTCCATACAGAATAAGGTCTATAGTTTTTAAAAAACATGTTTATATTTCCAGGTCCCATTCAAGCATATCTAAGGCCATTCGGTGACATGGGAACACTCTGTGAAGCCTCCCAATGCACATTACCCAAAATATTGGAGAAAGTGCTATCGCTGTAGTTCTTTCAAAAGTTTTTCTACCTAAAGCTCCCTCTAATATTATACACGTACTCCTTGACTTATGACTTTAATGGAATTTTCCTTGTAAGTCATGATGGTCGTAAGTCAAGGCACCTACCTGACCAGACCTGATTTCATGACATTTCTTTGTTACAGTCATTAAGCATGGTCCTTTTGGGAGTTATTTTGCTGGAAACCAGCCCATAATTGGTCATAAAAGTCATAAATTGCCTGTGATTGTGCTCCAGTAGCTGTGCACAAATGTGGTCATGGGGCCAAAGGGGTGGGTGCAGTCGCCAGAACTATGGAAACTATGGTAAGTAGCTTTTTTGGGGGGTGGGGTCTCATCGTAACTTAGTCCATCACTAAGCAAGGATTACCTGAATTATATTGTTTTCCTGATTTCAGGTTTAATACTAAAGCATTCAAACAGGATATTGTAAAGCTCCTGTAGAGATGCACACACACACTCTATTTCAATGATATAGACTGGCAATTCATTGGAGGTGCAACTGGTACAGGATATCATGTCTTTAACAACAAAGTGGACATAAGCTAAGACAGCCTCACTTTGCTGACTTTGTCTGAACTCAGAAGCAGACTAAGATAAGCTCTGATTAATATTAGAAAGAGCGGGGGTCACTTGGGAATTGCCAGGCTGCTGGATAGACTGGAAAGTAAAAACGCTACAATAAACCATCTTGGAAGAAAGGTAACACAAGCACTTATGCAACCCTTCCAAGAACACTGCATGGAAAAGAACCTTAGTCAAGGGGGTTTTCTTATCTTTGTTCCTCTCTGAAGTCCCTATTTAATCACTGATATAAAACCATAATAAAGTTGCAATTCATAACATTGCTGAAACCAAAAGCCAGTAAGCTGTATTTATTTGCAGTTCAAAAGAAGCAACTTCAGAAAAGATAAGGCATGGCAAAGAGAGCAGAGCTTCTGATAATGAAGTATTTGAAAGTTCTTCTTTTTCTAAAATCATGTTTTAAAAAGAAGTAATTAACATGAACATTTCTTTGTACAATGGCCAAAGATTTTAATTATCTGCTTAAAGTCTTTTTAATGTGTCAATATAATTATCTACCACTTATTTTTTACAATTCCTAATGCTTTCCCCTGCAACATGTAGCTTTTTAAATGTTTTCCCATATGTTCATGATCTATATCCTCAGTACATATGAGATGAACTTCATACATCATTCCAGGCATTCTGATTACAATTTTCAGTAAACCGAAGAAGGATTAAAGTCAATTCAAAGTCAAACCCTCACAGTGGAAAGTTTTCACCAGTAGCACAATATCTGAAATTGGTCCAGTTGCATCAACGAGGGGTCATGATTATGGCTTCTGGTAGATGCCCTCATTGCAATCTCAACTTTGCTTTCTTTCAATACAGACTTCAAATGGTGCTATTATATTTCTATTTATAGTGGGTTGTTTAGCAACATCCTTCAGGAAAGCTAATCACCTTTTTAAAAGGAAATCTGTAATAACATGTATAAAATAAATGAGTAGTTAAATTAAAATTTTAATGGGTAAACAGTACTATGGCTTTATATCTAATTAAGAGACCATTTCAAAAGGTCCAGAAAAATAAATTTTATAGTCATTCTGGCATCATTTTTTTTTCTAAAAGTACAGCCCATCTGGGAATACTATTCCAGATACAGTTAAATGCTAGGAAAATGCTATAATAATGGCCTAATCCCCAAGCCAACATCCATTTATCTTCAAGAGACAGGATATCCTGAAAAGACTCATGAGGAACACTTCAAGATGTAGTAGCTGTTTATATCGCTCACAGGTAGTATAGGACCCAAGAAAATCAGGGTAGCAAACAACTGTGCAGAACTATGATGAAAAAAGAAAAAAACTTGACAAAGTTGCAATACACTTATCTCCCTTTCCAGTTATGTGGTTTACTTCCTTCCACTTACTTTCTCCTAGTTTTCATATGATAAACTTGCTGTTATTCAGCTTCTAAAATACTCTATAAATGTAGTATGCATAAGTAACTTTATTATTTAATATGAAAGATTCAGTTGTAAGAGTAGAGATTTTGACTTAATTCTTTTTTTTTCTCTTTTGATTCAGTCAAGCACAGACTTGCAGGAATGTATTATATTGGTTAGCTCATTCTCTATTTTATCCCATAAAATTATAATCACACATGATGTCTAGATTTGAATGTTATGTAAATCAGGGAACAGCCACTTCCAACAATATCTCATCACCTTACCCTTTTACAAGTAGAAATAAAAAATATTTAATAATCTGTTTCTTTCATACTCTTCTCTCTTCTCCTAATCCCAAGTACAGAAGATTGTCTATGGTACTTGCTTCCTCTCTCCCCAAATCTGCTCCATATTCCACACTTAAATTATAGGCAGACTGAATGTTGTTTTCAGCCCAACAGTCCAGATTGCATAGTACTCCTACCATAAAGTATTATCCTACAAAAACTATGTAGAAGAGGTACAGAAAGCACAATTTTGGGCAGGTTAGAGCAGGTCAGGGTTGAGCACAGTGGGATGCCAATCAATAAGAGCCAAAATATTTAACAAACTATCTTCCTGGATCATCTTTGAAAGTTGAGAACAAAACAGCCTAAAGCTGCATCTTAGCAGGGATTGTTGGTTAATTATGGCTATCTGTTAGCCCTATTATCTTAAGAGGAAGAGGCTACATCTGAAACACTAGGTCTATAACCCAAGGATCCTCCTGGATTCACTGTTCCTGCTGGATGGGTATATGAAAGCTTTGGCCAGGATTTGTTGTAATTTCTGAGTCCTTCTTAAAATATTTAACAAGGGCCTTGAGAAAGATGTCTATCTGGAAAATGCTTTCCATAAAAGAATGTCCCTGTTGCATTAGCTATAGCAAGCTACACATGCCACATAATCCTGATTCATGTTCCTCCTCAATCCAGAGTTGCGTGGATGACTGAGTATTTTCTCTCATCCTCTCATACAGGAACTGTGATTAAAAAAATGAAAGACAGACAGTGAAAAGGCAGATTATAAATAATGAATGGATTCTATTCCATTTTTATTTCTTTTTGAAAGCTCATAATGCATAATACGTACATTAAACCTGCCTTCTAATGTTCTACTCTCTCAAATTACCTTTCCTACTTGAAGGTCATCTTTAGCCCTCTCTGCTCTACTCTCCACATTCTTTATCTACCAGTTTTCATGCCAGTTTCTACTGTTCCATATAAGACTTTGGTTACAATTTTCAACATCCCATCATCTCAAAGAAAAGTTCATCATTTTTAAAGTCACACTGAAAATACCAGAAATAACTGCAAGTTAAAATGAGAGCCACTTTGGTGCAAGTTACACCAGACTATAAATTTGGAGACTATGGGTTCTAGTTGCACCTTAGGCATAAGGCCAACTGGGTGATCTTGGGTCATTTACTCTTCAATATATGATAGTGTGGTAGTTGAATTATGCTTCAATATGTGATGACTGAAGCAGCTGAAGTAAATTATGTTTCAATATGTGTTTCTCTACAATGCATCCCATGACACAGCTTGTAGTGTAAATGACTTATTTACTCAAGCATCCATTTAATCATTCAGATATCTAGTTTACATCATATATGTTAGTCCTTTAGGTGATTAAACATTCAAGTTCTGGCCTTCAAGTTCTTCGAGCAGATTATGATGCTGTCAAGTATGCAAGTCCAGCTAAATTAATAGGTTAGGGAACTATGATTGTCCCTAACCTGGTTTTCTATTCTTATGTGTCAGATCATCTACTCTATGCTTCCTGCAGCCAAGCAATAATGAACAATCATGTACAATCAATGTAAAAAGTCATATCAATTCCTCTTTTTAAAGCCTCCATCTTACTCTAATTTTATAAAATCGAGCATCATGCTGTTTCTAGTCAGGAGCTTTTTGAAGAATTATATCAACATTTTATCCAATTATACCTGCTGTTTCCAGACAGGCATCTTGTGATATACCGGTAACAGCCTCCTATTGTCTTGTTTTTTCCTAATTATGCTCCTAGAATGTATTTAAGTGGTCTGCAAATACAGGAGGTAGGGGAGCAAGAAGACACATTAGGCAAGGGGGCATCTACAAAATTCTGTACCACAAGAATAAGGTCTGTATCTACAGTACTTGAAAACACAAGGCAGGGAATTGTTTGGGACCATGTGAATTTACTCAAATTACATAGTTTTTACGGCATTAAAGCAATATTTGTTTTGAAATGAATTGTTTCCATGTCTATTGTTACCTTTGGATATTGCATCTAAGAAAACAATATTTTTGTGGAAAAAATGTTTAGCTTGTATACAAATTCAGATATTTATTGTGCAAATAACTAAAACCTTTAAGTTCATAAGAGGACTGTAAAAAGTATTTTTTAGCCTTATTATATGACATGTTTTCTTTTTCATCTGACTTTTAATAATTCATTTTAGGTTTCTCCAATAAAACATTTTCACTGAAATTTTTATTAAATCTACTGAGTTATAAGAAGTGTAGGAATGGGAGGGGAGGGGAAGGAAGGGAAAGAAAGGGACTTCCATTCTGTATATTAAACTCCCAGAAACCACTTAGTATGTTCTGGCAAGTTTCAGATGAACTATAAGACCAGCAACAGGATAGGCAACCATGCTCTGTTATAGCTCCCTGACAGTAGGAATGCAAAGGAAGAGATGCGATCTGTTTTGTGGATAGGCTTCTAATGTCCGCTGCTGGGAGGGCAGCTGAAATTATTATTTAGGCCTATATACAACACTGACTGAAATAACATACTCAAAAATAAAGAAGCAGGCCTGGGGCACACAGGTTATTGAAGCAACTATAGTAGAGATTCATGCCTTTCCTCTTCTATATTTTTCAGCATAGGGTGAATAGGCACAGTGGAGCGTTTGGCAACGATCTGAACTAGTGGCTGTTCAAAGAATTAACCGAAGCTAATTCTCTATTCCCGGAAGAAATCAATAGCAAAGCATTTCCGTACCGTTGCCAAGAAAACTATATGAATGCATCTATGTAATACCCAGGAGTCAAGTTCAATGTGAAGGACTCTTTGCTTTTACCTTCATTCACTCCAGGAGCGGCAGCATCCCTCGTATTGTGATAGCTGAGAAAAACGGTATACATTGGGCCCACATTCATGCAAACATTTAGGGTACAGCCCCTCTAAAGAGTCAAAAACTATCATTAGCAAAGAACTTTTTAAAATGAAGCAAGTTCCCTAGCAAACAAAAGAAAAACAAAAAGGTTGAATAACATATAAAAAAACATTTTAGTATGAAGTGACAAACCAACCAGCAAGACAAAATAAACAATTATTTCTGTACTGCTCTGCTTCCTTACCGGCTTTTATCCATCATACACTCCAAAATCTAATAAAGAAAGAAATAAAAATTGCCATCTGCTTTGTTGTTTTTGAAGGGTCCAATAATTTCATATTCTGTTCCAAAAAGCCAATATAATTAGTGCATACCAGAAAGAAGTACAGTCAGCAATAATATTCTGAAGCATACTGTTCTCAAGATCTGCCAAATTGATTTCACTGAACAGGAGACTGCAATATCACAGTCGATTGTTTATACAACTTTCAGATCTTATCTAATGCTTTCCGGGTAATTTTTCTTCTGGTGAGCTTCATCCAAGTGCTACTGATGGATTTTGAAGCTGATTAAATATAAGCTACAGATAACTAAGAAACAAAAACAAAAGCTCTATCCAATGACAGCAATGGGCTATTTCTTTTAACACTTAACTCAAATTAATCCTGATATCCAGCTCATAACACACCCAACCATAAACCACACAAACCAGATTCACACATTAAGCTAAACTTGATAGATTCAGTGTTCCAAGTCAATGGGGACTGGATAACTTGTTTATTCTACTTCAGATCTCTTCTTTCTCCTCAAGACAGTCAAAGTAGATTCTTCTTGAAGAATGAATAAAATATTGTTGCAAGGTCAGCCCTTCTCCTTCTGTTGCTCACCAGAGACAATGGAATTGCCTTTTGAAGTTATAAACATATCTGAAGGGCACTCTGTTTAGATACTCTGAACTAAAACCCTATGATGCCTTTAAGCTACAATTGTGGAAATTCTTAGCTAAGGCTAAATATTATTGAATTTAATAATTATATCTGAAAATACACTATTAAAAACTAACAAATTTAATATGTATAAATCAGGGGTGTCAAACTCAAGGCCTGGGAGCCAGATCCGGCCCACTGGGTGCTTAGATCTGGCCAGCGCAGCCACCCTGGAAACAGCGAAGTACCGGCCCATGGTGCCTCTGCCAGAGAAAACGGAGGGCATCGAAGCTGAAAACGGAGCTCAGGAGGGCTGTGTACGGCCCTCCTAGGCTCCATTTTTTCTAGCAGAGGGTTTCAGGAGGCCATCGGAGTCGGAAATGGAGCTCGGGAGCCCGTTTTTTTTTTTGTTTTTTTTTTTAACTTTAGAATTTATATACCGCCCCATTCCGAAGACTCGGGGCGGTTCACAACAACTATTTAAAACAAAGTACCAAATTACTCTAAAACTTTAAAAACCCTTTAAAAACCCCTCAGTCAGGAAAGGCTTGCTGGCAGAGTGCTCAGGCCACCAACAGCACCCCTGATGTCAAGCTGGCCATTTCCATCCTGGCCACATCCCCCCCCAAGGTCAAACACAACTCTGATGCGGCCCCCAATGAAATTGAGTTTGACACCCCTGGTATAAATATTCATTGTGTAGGTACTATTTAGCAGATAGGGAGAAATGAGTTTCAGAAGATGAGATCATGATTTCATTTAATGTCTCAGCACTCTTTGCATCCATAGACCCAGAATTAGCAAACGAATCCAAAACAGCACTACTGCACAATACACCTGGCCTAATCAAATACACTAAGATTAAAATACCCACATTCATGGACTTCATCAACCAATGCCTTACCACCTACTTTCAGTTTGGACAAATATACCAACAAATCAGAGGAACACCCATGAGATCTCCACTCTGAGGACTCACAACAAAAATTATAATGTAGCACCTAGAAACTATAGCACTCCCATGCATACAACGCAAAGTATGGATCTGGTGTGTAAACAACACCTTTGTCATAATAAAACAGGAACAAGTAGAGAAGACGCATGAAACTATCAACATTTTCAAGGAATAAAATTGACAAGGGGTGAAAATAAAACCCCAACAATCTATCCTTCTTAGATAACCTCACCAACAGAAGCAAGGTCAGCAAATTACAAACACAAATTATTATAAAACCACCCACATTAATCAAGTGCTCCACTATCAAAATAACAACCAAACCTCCCACAAGAAAAATTATATAAGAACACTATTTTGATGAGCACAAACACTACAGGATCCTTGAATATCAGAAAAAGGAAACAGATCATCTATACAACATCTTACAAAAGTATCTGATTATTCAACCCACTACAGCACAACCAACCCAAACTATGAAAAGAATAATACTGCCATACATCAAAAACATCTCACAATCAATAGACTATTACAACCACATGGCTTCACCGCAGCGGACAAATCAACTAAAGCTTTCCAAAACATCTTAGGTAAACCAACAGACCGTATCCCCAGAAGAAAAAAAACAAGAATCACCTATCTGTAACATAGAGTGTAAGAACTGTAACAGCTACCATCAAGGACAAACAGTCAGATGATATGGACAGATTTCACCATTGTTTCAACTGGAAAACTGTGAGTGTCCTAGACCTGTGATGGTGAACCTATGGCATGTGTGCCAGAAGTATCACACAGAGCCATCTCTCAGCAGTTGTCGCCAGTTGCTCTTCTGGGTTCCGGCATGTGCATGCGTGCTGGCCAACTGGTCTTCATGTACGCAGGAATGCCAGAACCTGGAAGAGCAACTCCCTGGCGTGTATCCTGGTGTTCTTGCCAGAAATTGAAAGACCAGGTGGCTGGAAGCTCAGCTTCCTGGCACGCACATGCGTGCCGGGGAGCTGCTCTTCCAGTTTCCGGCACTCCCCCACATGCACACGTGCACTCGGTGCTGAAAAGGTTTGCCAACGCTGTCCTAGACTATGCTAAATCTAAAAATGCTAGAGAATTCCTGGAAGCCTGTCACTCTCAAAATCAGCCATCAACAGAGTCATAGAAATAAACAGTATCTATATACTGTCCAAAAGAGTGATTAATGAATTAAAAGTCCACAACACCTCCTTGCCAGCTAGGCAAACAATCAAACAGTAAACAACAGCCTAATCAACTACCAAAAACACTTCCATCAACACTGGCAGGGCAAGCTGACTGTACTTCTAGCACAGATATTACCCAGGTGAGTAACCAAACATCTGCGGGGGGGGACGGGACGGGACCAATCTCAGAGAGCACCAACAACTCCCAGTCCAACCCTGAGCTACAAATATTATCTTCTATCGGAGTTTGTTTTTTTATATATTGGAATGATAAAAAGTTCTCTTGCAACCTACATAACAAAGAAATGGTGATTTATTTTTAATATGCTGACATGAACTATAAGTATGAGTGTCTGAGAGAGAAGGAGACTAGAACCTGAGCTTTGCTTTGGAATGGTTATGGGTAGATGACATGAGCTGACATTATCCAGACACATCTGCAAATTTCTTGCTAATTACTGTCTCCTGATGGGAAAAATATTGCCGAGGAAGAATAGGTTCTGATAGCAGAAATGGTTTCTTATACTGAATATTCAAACCAGAAAAATGTGCTGTTAATTGCAAGCTCCATTTCAGAACATACTGTATATCCCTTAATGACTTCAGCTAAGTATTTAACATGGCAGGAAATATATCTGTAGAACACTGTAGAAGCATTAAGATCATTATTACGAAGGAAACAATGATGGATCATATATAATCATCAGAAGCATTGATTTTTACATCAAGTATCTCAAGCTGCTTCCTTGCCAGGAAATTATCATCTACCCAAGGCATGATACAGACCTAAATTAAATTTGGCAACCAAATAATAGAGTAGTGCATAGTTACTTTGAATGCATGAACTTCAATGATAATTTATTTCTTCTTTTAATGTTTACTTGAACAACTAACTGATGAATGCTGTAGAACATAGAACCAGTTCTTTAGGGAAGCCAAAAGGAAGTCATTCTTCATTTTGCAGTCAAATATGAACATATTTTGTAATATTAGATAGCTCAGATCCACTGTAAACCTGATAGTTATGAGTGCACCGTTGGAAGGACTAAGTTAAGGACAGGTCATCATGGAGAAAATCTATGTGGTGTTAAGAATCAGCAATACTTGGTGGCACATAATCAATCAAACAGGTTAAGGTTTCTCCCAAGGAGTCCTGAAATTATTTTATAAAGGAGGGAATGTCATTTCAATTTTTATTCTTTCTCTCTTTCTCTTTGACTTCAGGGTGACCCACCCATGCTACTCCACTGAAACAAAAGAACAATTCTTCCAGTACTCTAAAGACATCTTAGAAGTTTCTCACACAGAGAATGTGTACTCTGCCCCTCTGGTATTTGTCCATTGCCCTGCTCAGGTCTTGTCACCAGACAGACTCTTCAGTGCCAAATCAATTTGGCAGTAACAATAAGTATTGCAGATGGGATCATCCAGATATTGTAATTCAGGTTGCACTAAGTGAGAATATATTCAAGAAAGGAAATAGATTGGTTCATTTCATGACTGAAAATATTTTTGAATCATTGTGAGTGAACATTTATTTTGAATTGCCAAAAGAATAAAAGACATTTTAGCAAAGACTGCATAGGTGATATTTTGGATTACTTAACTTATAAAATCTACACCAAACCTTACTTTACAAATTCTATGTATCTATCTGTGTTGTGCATGTGTCCGTACATGTTTGATGCCTCCAAGTCAATTTTTTGGAACTGGTTTGCCTTTGCCTTCTTCCTAAGGCTGAGAAAGAATGACTGGCCAGGAGTCATTCAGCTGGCTTTGTGCCTAAGGCAAGATTAGTCTCCTGAGTTTTAGCCTGGTACCATTAAACACTACATCAAACTGGCTCTTTTGTGCATGTCAGCACATTCAAAGCATGTTATTAGAAAAATGGTGCTTTACTGCAAATTCAGTAGTTAGACATTGCGAATTTTGTTAGTTGTGCAAAAGCACCAATTTTCAACATTTTTTCCTGCTTGAAATTACAGTTCTGTAAAATATAGCCCACTGTCTCTGTGCTTGGTGTGTGTCCCCCCCTCCCCCCAATCCCCTGAAAGTCTCTGTAATGATTCAGGTTCAGGAAGACTCTGCAGATGATAGAGGAAAAAAATGTTGTACGATCTTGCCTATTGCTCATGCAGTACAGTATATCAAAATTATTTTTTTATGTAAATTTATGTGCTAAAAGCATAAATTAACTCCAAAAATGCTGAATGCATCTCCAGGCATTTATATCTTTATCCTTTATTTTAATACATAGATATTAGAATCATTAAAACTGAATGTATTTTTTTCTACCAGCAGGCTCAGGAAATGTAAAATTCATCAATAATGTTGTAATCAAATGATACAAATAAACATATATCTTCATTTTATGCTATAAGAGACAGAAATCAATATTTAATGAGGTTGTTCTGAAAGCAAGCAAAATAGTACAATGTCTTTGTTATTCATTAACAAGCAAATCTGCCAAAAAGAAAGGAAATGCAAGCAGAATGTTGCTTCATCAGTATTATCACCGAAAGATTGTCAGAGGAGCTGCTTAATGTCCATTACTTTACCGATAACTTCACAATAATTATTTTACTAGGTTACTGGTAATATTTGTAACTTCTCACAATAAAGGTCTGATAAAATGAAACCTACAATTGCAGTAAAATTAAACCCTGAGAAAGATGGGATAAAGAGAAGAATAAGATGACTAACAGGAAGGTCCAAACAGTCCAAAATCACCTTTATATGCTACAGTGTGGTAGTGTGAACGTACATACTGAATACAGGGGTGTCAAACACAAGGCCTGCAGGCCGGATCCGGCCCACAATGTTGTTGGATCCGGCCCATGGGGCTGTCCGGGAAAATGTAAGGGGACAGTCCGTGTCACTTCGGTCCGCTTTACCTGAATCACTTTGACCCAGTCTACCCACATCGCTTCAGCCCGGTCTACCCAGTGCAAAAAGGAAACATCAAGTCACTGTGGCTTCGGCCCAGTCTTCCCAGTGCAAAGAGGAAACATGCCAGCAATTTGGGGAGTGGCGTCAAGCTGGCCATGCCCACCTAGTTAGCCACACCCACGCCCAGCCGGCCCCCAAAGGTCAACCACAGCCCTGATGTGGCCCTCAGTGAAACTGAGTTTGACACCCCTGTCCTAATACAAAGACTCTCATCTGGTAATCTATGGCATATGGTGGACTGGAGTATGGTGCAGTCTGTGAGGCATTAGCTGGGCTGGCAAATGTGCTGAGAGGTTGTGTTGGAAAGTAATCCAGATTCCCAAAAGGGAAAGAGTGCATTCCAAAGGAGCATAAGACAGAGGAGTTTAGATAGTTTGAGTAAGAGGAAGAACAACTACTCCCTAGGAGTTTTCAGAGTAAATATGTCATGGTGTTTGGTGAGATTTCTGTCTACAGGCAAGAATAACAGATACTGCTTGGAAGAACCTCAGAGAGTCTTTCTTGATTTTTGGAGTCTGACAGGGATTGCCCCATTCTGTCTGTTCATTAGGCTCCATAGTGCTGTTTTGACTGCAGGTAGATCACAGTTTTGGCTTCTGCAGCTACTTTATTCCATTTTTTGTGTGTAGGAAAGGTTGATTTATCAACCTACTATGGTTAAGGCCTTGAGAAAGAATCACTTTCATAATACCAAAAACTCTTTCTTAAATTTTGATTCTTCAATACAGGTAGTCCTCAACTTATTATCACAATTGAGCCCAAAATGTATGTTGCTAAGTGAGAAATTTGTTAAGTGCCCCATTTTACAACTTTCTTGCCACAGCTGTTAAGTGAATCACTGCAGTTGTTAAATTAGAAACATGGTTGTTAATTGAGTCTGGCTTTCCCACTGACTTTGCTTGTCAGAAGATCACAAAAGGTGATCACATGACCCCGGACACTGCAATCGTCATAAATATGAACCAGTTACCAAGCATCTGAATGTAAATCACATGACCATGGGGATGCTGCAATGCTCCTAAGTGTGAAAATGGTTCTAAGTCACTTTTTGCAGTGCAGTTGTAACTTTGAATGGTCACTAAGCAAACTGTTGTAAGTCGAGGACTACCTGTAACTCTTATTCACCAGTTGTACCTAAGCTACACAAATCCATACACCCAAAGTCAAGAGCGACAGAAAAACAGTTTCATAAGCATGGAACAACAATGGTAAATTGTAATGTGCTGATGCCATCTACTCTACCTTCCCAGTTCCTCCTCCTGACAATCACACTGAATCATAAGGGCTGTGAACACTATTAGTAGGAGTTACTCCCCTGACATCCTGCATACCTGAAGGTGCTTTGAGGTAAATCTATCTCTACAGAAAATAAACCAACCCATGTTCCAGATTCTAGAACTGATCTGCCTCTTTTACAGCTTTAAATAGGACTCAGTGTGGCTGAGAAAACGTTACACTCTGTTTAAATGGGTTGATAAGGAAAGCATGATGGATAATATGGTGCTAAATTTGCACGTGAACTGGGTATGTGCAAAAACCATTTTAAGTGTACTCGATATGTCACATTTTTGGCCCAACAAGATTTTCTCCTTAAAAGTTTCTCAAAAAAAAAGCAAGAGATGGTAATCCAGTTTGGATGACTCAACATGCTAGCAAATGTCAAATGATTCAGAATACATTCACACATCTCCTTTCAACAAGAAGCAGGTTCAGCAGGTTGAAAAGCAGTGCTTTACTGCAGGCTAAACCCATGAAGCTCAATGGGACATCATTTTTTGGAGATGATGTCAATTTAGATTTTCTTTTAAGCTTCCTCTACCAGATTACTCATACTAGGTGATTTTGTTTTACAAACTTTATCTCTAAAAATTGGAAACTTTGAGATATTGCTAAGTGAAGCATTAATCTCTAACATTACTTTAATATGCAAGAATGCATCTGTGAAATCCTGCACAATGAGGCACATTACCTTTTGTCCTTCTCTGCTTTGGGAATCATCACAATCTGACACAAGATAAATAAGATGAGAATCAACTTTAAAAAATAAGAAAGAATATAAATTTAGCTTGAGATAGGGACACACAAAATCATTCAATGATAAAGCACATCAAAATATAGTGCTGTTCATATCATGAATCATGACTTCTTAACCAATCACTCTCTCAGCCCAACTTTATGAGGAAAATAGGAGGAAGAAGGGAAAAAGAAGAAAGGAGGAGTATTAGGTGTGTTTGCTGCTTTGAGTTTTATATATATATATATATATGAGATAAAATAAATCAATAAAAATAATCTTCCTATATGAAAAAATGTAATGGAAAATGTCTACAGACAGATCACAACATGAAGCATATCTATGCATAAAGACACAGTTAAAGGAAACAAATACCAAACACAAAGTATTAGAGTTAAGCACACAACATCTAAATGAAAAATTAATCATGCTCAGTATTTGTAGGAATTCTTTTTAGATAGCCATTTTCCTAAAACAGATTTTCTTCTGTCTCAATTATCCCTGGATTTCTCATCTAGATCCCTGGAGAGTCTTGTCAATTAATTCTGAGGCTGCTGTGGAAATGGAACAAATCACATTTCAGCCTTTTCAGTCTCAGTACCCAACTTTCATTGTTACTATAAAGACAAACCCTTTTTCTATCTTGCAGCAAGGGAAATATTTGAGAGTAATTTCTACATCCTTGGCTTGAATGTGGAGATGCAGCTCATTGTCCATGAATGTGGCGATGTTAGAGCTTGCCTGTTCATTCACTGCAGTATATGATTATTCCAGCATGTGAGCTGCCAACTAAACATTGAAGTGGAAAAAATGTAGCACAACCTTATCATCTCATTTTCTTTACAAGCATCAGGGTACAAGGCTGCAGGGCTGTTTTGGATTCAGCTTGAAAGCATAACTACAGGCCTGAATGAAATGCTTATTCTTCTTCATAAGGATTTCCTCAGGGGAAAGGTACCCGCAGTGAACTTACTCTCACACAGGATATTTATTGCTTGTTTATGAATTTCTAGGTTGTCCTACTTCCAAAAGATGAACAACAGAACAACCACCATGCAGTTAAAATGAATAAATCCAATACACTAAAATTCCTATTAAAAATAATAACGGCATATCTATTTAGGGTAGGCAAAAAGGATGATGGAATAAGATAATTTAAAGCTTTTCATGATTTGGGACCACATTATCTAAGAGACTGTATTCTCTCAGTGGTTTTTATTGATCCAATTTAGCATAGTGGGCATGCTATAGATCTCGTCAGCCAAGGAATGGCAGCTGGCAGTTACTAGGAGGTGTCTATCATAGCCTCTGGAACATTCTCCCATCAGAGCTGAGGATGACCCCAACCCTGTTGGCCTTTCATAAGGCCTTGAAGATTTGGCTTTATACCTGGGCCTGAAGCCCCAAGGGTGTGAAGGACCCGTTTCCTGGCTATACTGATATCTATGTTGATTTTTTTTTCTCAGATGCCATATATATTTAATTTGTAATACACTGTAATTGTTTTTAAACATTTTACACAAATTGTTCATTACTCAGAGTCACTTGCTTGTGATGGGTGAAACTGAATAAACAAATTTTAAACTACAGTAATACTTCGATAGTTGACTGCTTTGAAACTTATTGAATTTGGTACTCAACGAATTTTGACACACAAAAAATGTCCTGGTACTCATCGTTTGTTTGGTATTGACACACAAACTAGAACTTGCTAGTCTTAGTTGTTTTGTGACTCACAACGTTTTCCTTATGGGAAAAATTTGTTTGGTACTTGTCAATTTGTTACTCATTGCACCTCATGGACAATTAACTAAGTACTGAGGTACCACTATTTTAAATAAAAAACCAGGCATATATGGAAGCCATATATCCTTCTGTAGGGAGATAATTCCATTAACTGGAGATACCACTGAGAAGACCTCTAACTTTGTCCATACACCCAAATAGAAAATAAGGAAACTCTCAATAGGTTCTCCCACAATCAAACTGGATGGGTAGATTCTACCTCCTTCTGTTAGATTTTTAATTTATTCATTTAAGAGCCACATTATCAGGGATAAACATTTTTCATTTAATGAAGTAAGTAGCAAAGAGCATCACTGTTTCTCTTTCAAGTGTTCATTTTGTTTTAAAGCACTGTGATGGTATTTTATTTTAAAATATTTTGATAGTATCTTCTTATAAAATAGACAAACAGTTCCTCGCTTCAAGGAATATTTTCAAAAAATAATAGCAGCAACAATCTTAAGTTTAAAATGATTAAAACAAATAATATAAAACGGATTAGGTTGGAGACTTTCAAACTTTCTTGGTTTATATATCCTTACAAGTTCTCAAACCATGCATTGTGAGGTACTGGGGCATCGAAGCAAATTCATTAACAATTCCATTTTAATAAATGGTAAAATATCTCATGCTGTCCCTGTAGGTCTGCTGCGGCAGTTTGGGAACAACAGGATTTTACAAGAATCTACGAAACTATTAACAATTTGTCTTATAAATAATGAACAAAGGCTGGCCAAAATAAACTTTAAGTTAAACTTGCAATTATTTACATGCTTGACTGAGGCAAAAAGAAATAAACTGTGTAGAATCACTTTTATCATCCACTGAAATGAAAGCAAATTTAATAAGTAAAAAGTTTCATCAAGTTAAACTTCTGAGTAAATTTATTTAGGATTAGATACTAAGCCCTTACTTTACACTTCCACTTCTTTCACTGCAGTGAAATTTAGGCGTCAGGAGCTTCTACTGGATTGCAGCCACTTTTCTTTGTTTCTTTAGAAAATACTCAGGCTCTGCAAATATCCCTGTTCCATGGGAATAAACAACCTACTAAGCAACGCAAGCTGTTTTAATTTCTCCTAACCCAGTAACTTGGATTATTTATTTAGACTGTTTGCACACACCATGATAACCAAGGTTCCCTGAAAATTTCTGCGGCAGTTTTCGGTATTTGGTGCATTGTTCACATTTGCCAGAAATAAATCCTCAAGAGAGGAAAGAGTTTTAAGTGTGCAGGACGAAAAGTCCACTTTGAATCTGTTTCACACCTGTTTTTGAACTTGTGTCTCAGACAATAAATGGAACTCTTGCCATTTTTCTGGCCTAGGTTATCATTTCAGCCATGATTTTCAAAGCATAGCATTATTGTGACCTAAAATAACTAGAGGGCTTTTTACTCCCACTTATCAGCTGTATGTTTTCCTAGTGTGGCTTGATAATTACTTTTTCAAAGCTCTGGGTCTATGCTTCTAGCTTGCTACTCTTTCTTAAATTTGTATTATTTCTGTTATGGTGTGTTGCTTTCAATGTTGATGCTAGAATAAGTATTTACTTTGAAAGTTGGAAACTATAAAAGGATTAAATATATTTCACATCCAGGTGGCATGAATGTTAGAACAAAAATGAGGTATTGACCTACAGCTTATTCCAATGAAATGTTTACTCACTTACTATACAAAATGGTCAATATCGAACCCCAAAGAACTATCCATTATTGTGATTGTTACTTGTTAGTACTGTTAATTAAAATTATATGTATTAAATTATTTTCACATAATAAATGTTTGGTGGGTCAATGAACAATCTGAAACTTCATGAAGCTGAAGAGTTTGGGGTTCCCTGGACTAAACTATACCTACCTGCTCCAGTTCCACACTACAAATTTTTGGTATGTAGTTAGTATGTAGATGAGATCAGTCATAAACAATGAAGAGATAGAGAATTTGTGGAGAAAATAATACTTGGTTATTATTTTCTAGAAGCCCTTTGCTTTATGTATTTTTTTCTTCCACCTGAAAATCATCTAACATATATAACAACAATAACTCACATTAATGGCTTATGTGGATATTTGGCAATTGGTTAAGAAAGAGGTACTTCCATTTCTATCTACCATTGGTTTCCCTTTATTCCATGGAAAACTTCAGAATCAGCAAGAACTTCTATGGGCAGAATGAGGGAGCGGCCCATTGCTCTTTCCCCTGAAGTCTTCTAGGAATTAAAAAGCCCTGGAGTTAATGACAGAATAATACCGCAGAATAAAAGAGTTGGAAGGGAACTTGGAGGTCTTCTAGTCCAATGCCCTGCTCAAGCAGGAAACCTTATACCATTTCAGACATGACTTCCAGGAATTAAAGAAAAACATGATCAAATCGCCTCTCCTCCCTTCCATTAGCAGAAGAGCAGAGGAGATGCTAGCCTTGGCAGAAGCAATGGCAAGATGCAGCCTGTTACTTTGGGTTTACACCATTTTTTCAAGCATACCCCTAGAACCAATAAATTTGAATTTATAACAGTGATTTATAATAATAGAATAAACTGGTACTATTAAAAAAAAGGTAAAGTCAAATCAACCAAATCAAATAACTGGATATTTGTTAAAGGTACACAGGATGTCCTGTATTAACATTTGAGTAACTAGACTGTAAACTTGGCAAAATAACCAGCATTAGTCCCGTGATTGTACATTGCATGGGACTCTCCTTTATTTATATAAATACTGCAGAACAAGAAATCGGATTGGGAAGCATTTCTGCTTGAAACCTTATGCCAAACCACATTATAATGCACCAATGAGCACTGATCTCAGAGTGCAGGCTGTGTTTTTACAGAAAGATAGCTATTCTCTGGGTCCACTGCTCCTGCATCCACTGCTGTGAAAATGTGTTTGTAATTTAGATGTAATTTTCACAGCGGGATTAATAATTAATTGTTACATATCCTGGAGATAAGCTTAAGAGCTAGAAAACACATCTGGGCTATAGACAAAAAAGAATCGTTTATATATATATATATTAAGTATACAGGTATATTCTAGGATCCTCTTTTTCCATCTAAGTCCCTGAGCAAAAGGACGTGTAATGTATATAAGAATATCTGTTCTGAAGCAGCACAAAAACGACAACATTCCTGCAAACAATTGCACTTGTCTTGCTTTTCATAAGCACCATTCTAAGATCAGATAGAACAACAATTGTTTGTTGATTATATCAACTTAAGAATCTTTTCTCTTGGGATCGAAAAAATAGAAAGTACTCTCTTACCTAGTTTCTCTATTATGGCAGGTATTTCAGTCACAGGTGCTTTCTCTAGCATCTGATGAAGCTCCATGGCTTGACCCATATCTGAGCTATAAGACTTTGGCATTACTTGAATTCATGCAAAAATGAGTCCTGGTTGGTGTAAAACAATCCACAAAAGGAAGGAAGGAAGGTTGTGTTGGCTATGCTATTTCAATAAAACCAGGAATGTACCAATGAAACATAGTTTTCCAGTCTGAGCTGACCTCTTTTCTTAGCCGTGTTCGGTATCAGATCAAAATGGAGTTTGTTTGTCACATACATGGGATTATTTGTGGGGGTTGTGAAGGGGGAAAATCTACACAGCCTTTCTTTCCCAGAGATCTACGTCAGTACTCTGAGCAGCTTATCTGAAAGCAAGCTGAAGCAACTGGTTATTAATGGCAGTTTGTCTACCCTACTACTGGCATTACTTTACTTTGAATTTACAGGGCGATGTATGTTTCAATCTATTTTCTAGATCTGGTCTCCAGATAAATCAAGCCGCGGTGGTGGTAGTGGGTACTTTGGAGGAAGCCAAAGTATATTTGCGCAAGAGCTGAGCTCCCTTCTAACTCTAAATAAGTTAGGTCTCTAAAGCTCCCCAAATATGATTGTCGTATCCCTTCTTAGCAGAGTGACTATTGCTTTACAAATACAAACAGCAGCTGCAAAATAGGATGACATAAATAGGAGCATGAAGGGATGGGTAGGAGGTGTAATCTTTTCCCACCAAATTGAAATGATTTTCTTAATGCTATTTCCGTTAGGAGGGATGTTTCCATTACTACCAATGTTAACCCTTCTCCTGAAGCAGACGATTGTATTACAAGCAAGTAGCAGCTTTCAAGGGATTACAATGGTATTCTTTCCCTCTCTCTCACTCCCCATATGAACATAGATACAATGTTCTATCTCATTTAGCTTACTTCTGTGTTATTTAGTGCCTTATTAATATTTGATGGGTTTTATTCCTCTAAAGAATTTGTAATCTGCCTCTAGAACTCTAATTATAAGGATAGCAGATAGAATATTATAGTCTTTCCAATCTTGTGCCTTTCAGATATTTTGGCACTGCATGTCTAACAATAGCCCCAGGTAGAAAGAATGAAATATTAAATAATCTTTGCCACCTTTGAGTAGCAGAATTGTAATTAGTTTTGGGAATGTTCCTCTCCACCATTTTTGCAAATTAGACATGTAGACGAATCCAATTAAAATTGTGGATTAACTTTGTCCTCTATACCTTTTTACTGAATCCTGGCCTAAATTCCTAATTGTAAGGGTGCAATTTGTGCTGCTGGGGAAATGAGGTTTCCACAAAACAGCACATCATAGCTTCTGCAGAGGCATTCCGAACAGGAAAACAACGCAGGGAGAAATAAATTATGTCCCTCAATGCCCTAAATCCAATTTATGGCACACTTCCTGGCAGATGGTGGACGAAAAAATACCGGAAGATCTTATCTTCAGTTTCCAATCTAATGGGGGTCTCAAAATACTTAAACATTAAGAATGCAAATGGAAAAATAGTCTTGCAACAGGAGTCTTCATCCTCCTTGGGCAGATACAAGTAGCCCTCGACTTATAACACAATTGGGACAAAAACTTCCATTGCTAAGTAAGGTGGTTGTTAAGTGCCCAATTTTACAACCTTTTTACTATACTTAAGTGAGTTACCCCAGTTGTCAAGTGAATCACACGATTGTTAAGAAAATCTGGATTCCCACCATTGACTTTGCTTGTTGGAAATCAGCTGGGAAGCTGGCAAAAGGCGATCAAGGGATGCTGCAACCATTGTAAATAGGCTTGTTGCCAAGTGCCAAATTTTTAGTCACCTGACCATGGGGACACTGCAATGTTCATAAGTGTGAGGACTGGTCATAAGTTACTTTTTTCAGTGCTGTGGTAACTTCGAACAGTCATTAAATGAAGGGTTGCATGTCAAGGACTACCTGTAATTATCATCCAGTGGGTTTTTTTGTTTTTCAGTTTCCAATATCTTTAGACAATAGTATGGCAAGTCACTCAAAACTGAAGTACTCCTGGGCTTAGCTACCTTTACTCCTGTCTCATTTCCTAATGAAATCCAACATGTATAATTTTTCTTTTTCATGATAATCCTTGTGTTTTCTCTATTCTCATTCCAAACTATAATATATAATAAACTAACTATGCTAAACAAACTATAATATATAATAAAATATAAGTGGGTCCTCTTGGTTGTTAGGTAATAGTCATATTCAGACAACGGGGGACTCATTAAATATGTTGTCAAATAGAAGAAAAAGAAAGGCATATGGATAGTCCTCAATTTACAATCGTTTGTTCAGTGACTGTTCAAATTTGCAATGGCGCTGAAAAAGAAAGCGACTTACAACCAGTCCTTGCACTTAGGGCAGGGGTGTCAAACTTGCGGCATGACATTGTCGTCACGTGATGCATTGCAACTTTTTTCCTCTTTGCTAAACTGGGGATGGGAGTGGCCAGCGCATGATGCATTCAGCCCGCGAGTTTGACACCCCTGATTCAGGGCCATCACAGCATTCCCACAGTCATGTGATCAAAATTCAGATGCTTGGCAACAGGAATATATTTGCAATGGATTACAGCATCCCAGGGTCATGTGATTGCCATTTGCAACCTTACCAGCTGGCTTCCGACAAGCAAAGTGAATGGGGGGAGTTGGATTCACTTAATGATCAACTGCAGTGACTCACTGAACAACCATAATAAACAAAAGATCATAACATTGAGTATGTCTCACTTAACAATTGCCTTGCTTAGCAAGGAAAATTCTGAACCCAGCTATTGATCATAGATTGAGGGCTACCTGAACAGTACTTGTTCTGTCTAGTAAAAAACATACGCAATGAATAAAATGTTGCTGCATTTCTGTTCAGTGCAGCTCCTTATAAAAGAGACTTTTAGAGGCGAATATTTATATTACCAGGAGAAAGGTTTCCATTTCCCTCTTCTCCTGTGCTACAAACACCCAGACAACTATCAATTAGATGGCAGCAAAAAATTACAGTCCTCTGTATTTCTTTCCTCCCAACTAGCAGTTGTCTGGATTTCTGTTCCCTAGTCCTGGCAGCCCTAGTTTATCCAGTAATGGCAGGCTTCACACGGTAGATAAACAGCAGGTTTTTCTCTTCCCCTCTTCACAGGGATGTCTTAGCCCTTCTGTTTGAGGATGGAAACATTTTTTTTCTCCAAAATCAAGGCAGAAATTGTTGGGCCAATTTGGACTAAAAGTGAACCTTGCCTTTCCATCTCTCAAGTGTGAGATTCCAAGAAACAAAGATAAATTTGAAGCAGGGTGTTTTTCCTTTAAAAAAAAAACAAAATAAATTTCTGTAGAAATAAGTAAAAACATCACAGACAGAAAGTATGCTAAGTTTTATTTTTCGTTTCTGTTGCACTGAAGCTGCACATCATTTCTATGTATTTCAGTCTTTAATGCATCTCTCAGATTGTGCATGAGCAAATAATTTCTCTTTAGAACGTTTTATGATTTGGAGTAGATAGTTGAAATCCCATTCCCATCTCTTTACACTGAGGATTTTTCTGGGTGTAGCAGACTTGTAGTTTATTTGGAACACTTATTTCTCTGAATTTTCTCTTCAAAGCTACTGTTCTTCCAATGGTTTGTACAGCTCTTATTTTATTTCCTTTACCAATAAGGAAACTTGTCATTTTAATATATCAAATTGAAAATAATCATTTCTTTTGCCTTCCTTTATTTTTAAAAAAACCCTCTGATTTTATCACTTGTAAGTTTGTTTGGGAGGGTTGAAACCTCTAATCATAAGCATTCACACTACAAGGCCAGGAAATGACTGGATAGACTTACTTTAAAAAAAAAAACAACTTACGTTTTAGTCACTAGAAAGGCAGCACAGGATGTGATTGCCCCCTCCCCTCTCTCTCTCTCTCACACACACACAAGTTTTAGAGGATGAATGCCAGGTAAAACATCCCCTAAAGATAGGTGCTGGCAGCAGGAACTACCCAGTTGCTGCCCTCAAAACGAGGTAGAAGCTAAGCTGTTATAACTAAGAGAGCCTTAGGATGTGAGTTTCATCCCTTATTTTACAGGATCACTGGTGCTGAGATTTTACATCTTTCCCCTAATATATGAAAACTTCTACTAACCAGTTAAATCTTGATTCAAATGATAACACTGGCTGAAGATTCTTGACTAATTTTGAGAAATACTGTTGTTGGAAGTTGAAATCCACCCCTCTCCTAGGAAAATGAAATATTTTAGGATATACTAAAAAAAGCCAGAACATTTTCCCTAAAAGAGAAATAGAAACTCAGAGAAATAGAAACTCAGCCCTCCCCCACCCCTTTGTTAATGGGCCATTAAGGCCTGAGCCAGTCTATTCTGCATAACAAAGATCTACTTCCTTCAGGCAAAGCCATATAATTGCCCTCTACCCATCTCAGCACATGGCACCTGGGAAGATTACATCACCCAGCAAGATTCAAACAAGCTACCCCTGCAAGGCCTCATGGGAGTCTGACAACCAATCAGGATACTCCTGTGCCCCAGGAAGTTCAAAGCCAGAGGGGGTATAAAACCAAGGGATTCTCAGCATCTCTTCCCCTTTTTCTTCTTCACCCAAGATCTTCAAACCATGTGATCCCCTTTTCTGCCAGGATCTCAAACCATGTGGTCCTGCCCACCATTAAAACCATCCTTCCAAGCAATCTCCATGTTTCCAATGTCTTTTTCCCACTTGGAACTGAACCCAGAAGGATATTTCTTCCAACAACATACAAGAAGAATAGGCTGGAGAGGATAAATGACAGTATATGAAAGAAGTTCCATGAACCTGAGGATAAAGGTCTACTAGAAAACATTTATAGCAGTAATAGTAAAAAAATGAAAAATAAAGGTATCATTATACCTATATCATCATATAGGTATGCTATAGATAAATAGACCAGGAAGAAGAAGTGGATAATTATCTCCTGGACTCGATTACAGAACATTCAGAGGGAAATATACATAGTAATAATAGGACGCTTGAACTGTCCAGATATTTGTGGCAAAACTAATTTGGTTAAGACTGCAAAATTCTCAAAAAGTCTTCAGTGGCGTGATTGTCCATTTCGGTTTTCTGAAGATTGAAGAAGAGATGAAATCATCATTCCTAGATATGATCTTAACCAATCTGAAATATCTGGTTGAAAAGTTAAAAGTAGTGAGAATTTTGACAGGAAGTGACCACGTCATCTTGGGGTTCAAGTAAGATACATTTTTGCTGACACATTCTTATTTCCTGTTCCCTGAGTTCTCCAAAGCAAAAGGATATGGAACTAATACAAAGGGAAACCTTCAAATTTCTTTCTCATTTCTTGGGATTATCCCAATAATTGTTTCTCACTGTAAACTCAACTATATATTCAGTAACTGCTAAAATAGAATGTGCCAAGCATTCTGAAAATGCACTTGGTTAGATTTTATTGTTAACTGTCATGAAGTTAATGTCACCTCTTAGTGACCACTTACACAGACTTTCTCCATAATGATCTGTCTTCAAGCCGGCACTTAAGGTTGGGGTCTCCCAATAGTGCATTCGCTGCTATTATAATTTAGTCCATCTGCTTTCCTGCTAATTGCCTCCTTGTTCCCCTTTTTTCAACATTTCTCAGAAATGTGGACTTCAAGAGAACTGGGTCTTTCCGTTCTCTTTCCGCCCTGCCATTATGCCTTAACAGAGAGTTCTGAATTAATTTTGTCTATGATCTATTTCGTCTTCTTTTTTTCCTGGCTGTCGTGGTATTCTCAAGAGTCTTCTCTAACACTAGAGTTCAAAAGCATCAATACCCTTTCTAACTTGCTTCTTCAAAGCCAAAATTTCATTTCAATAGAGTGTCACAGGAAAACCCTGCTAGTGAGGGCCTGATCTTTGTAGGTATAGTGGCATTATAGCACCTGAGTACCTTTTCAAGGCCTTCATTGCTATCCTATCAAGTGCTAATTTCCAGTATTTCTTGACTGCTGGTAATTAAACAATTTACCACTTCAATGTCTTCCTTACAGTGGTGGGATTCAATTTTTTTTCCTACTGGTTCTGTGGGCGTGGCTTGGTGGGTGTGGCTTATTGTTCATGTGACTGGGTGGGCGTGTCACCCGCACCCTATTTTGGGCCTAGTGGGCCTTCCTAAAGCCCCCTGGGAGCCAAAATGGGGCATGTGGGGGCCGCCTGCACCCCCCTGCATCCCATTTCGGGCCTAGTGGGCCTCCCTGCATTTACCTGGGAGCCAAAATGGGGCACGTGGGGAACTCC
>JANHFL010006360.1:260341-275969 GCA_032468155.1 Oxyrhabdium leporinum | reverse complement strand
TGGGTGGGGGGGAAATTAGGGCACACCTCAAAAAAAGGGCCTAGCCATTTTTTCAGGGGTCCAAAGAAAATAAGACCCAGTCTTATTTTCTGAGAAACACGGTATTCCTTCATCCTCAAAACAGATCAATAAATAAAATTGAAATTAGAGATTTCCAGGAAAAATATGTCCTGAGTTTGTATGGAAACTTTACCTATTTTATGAAAAAGCATATCTGCAACAAAATAAATTGGTGCACTCATTCTGTAACATAAATCAGTACTTTTTATATAGTGTACATTCTATTAAAACTCAAAAATAGTAGAACATTGGTAAATATTCTTCCAGCTACAATAATAATTTAAAAAGTAATTTGGACCAATTTGCTTGAACTCTTACCATTGCACTTCTGTCTGGGGATTCTTGCTCTTCCTCTTCACAATGAAACAATGAAGATAGACTTTCAGTTATAGTTTATACAATTTGGAAAAAGAGGATTTCATGTTGAATTTTTAATTTTTCCAGGATGCAGAAATGAAGGTCAGCAGGAAAAACAAAAAGGGTCTTGAAAAGAAAACATAAAAGGAGACATAAATTGGAATTACAGTTGGGAGGAAACCCCAAATACAGATAACTTCTTCTTTTTCTTGCTCTTCCCCCCTCATAGCCTCAATAAATAAGCCCTGTTCCTTGCTTGGAATGGCAGGAGGATGACTGTTTTTCACTGGAAACTCAGGGTCCATTAAGGCCCTGTTCCTTGCTGGAGTGGCAGTAGGATGACTGTTTTTCACTGGAAACTGAGGGTCCATTAAGAGACAGAGGGGAGAACAAGGATAATATTAAGAGCAATTTTAAAGGAGACTTGGATTTGGTTGCAAGACAGCACAAACAATTATTGCTATATTTGACCAGCTCTTGGAAGCAAACAAAAAGATTGAAGAATTAAGGTCTCTAATGGTGACCTACATCTCTAAATTAGATAAGGAAGCAAATAGTAAAGCCCATGCTTCAAAATGTACTCTTAATTCATGAATAGCTCACGTGGATTGGGGGCTTCAAGATGGAGAAGACATGGAGGAGAGGTTGGTCCTACAGAGATATAGGATTTTACTTCAAGTTGCTGAGGTTGGTCCTACAGAGACCTATGTCTAAAATCCTATTTTACTCCAAGTTGCTGATATTTCTTTGAACAGGGGCAGGTGCAAAGGTGAAATCTAGCCGGTTCGCACCGGTTCAAGCGAACCGGTAGATAAAATTTTGATTGGTTCTGAGAACTGGCAAATATCACCTCAGGCTGGCCCCACACCTTGCCTGCTCTGCTCACCAAAGGTAAGCATGCTGCCAACTCACCCTTCGCCTTGGGTCGCGGCCTGGGGAAGTGCCATTCCCTGGCTCCAGCCTTGCTCCAGAGCATCCGCCCGATCGCCCTTCGCCTAGGCTGGGTCAGGGGAAGTGCCATTCCCTGGCTCCATCTTTGCTCCGTCCAGAGCCTCCGCCCGATCACCCTTCGCCTAGGGCTGGTCGGGGAAAGTGCCATTCCCTGGCTCTGGCCTTGCTCCGTCCGGAGCCTCCGCCTGATTGCCCTTCACCTAGGCCTGGTCAGGGAAAGTGCCATTCCCTGGCTCTGGCCTTGCTCTGTCTGGAGCCTCCGCCTGCATGCCGCTGCCCTCCCTCCAGCCTCAAACTACAGCCCCCCAGGCCAAAGCAATTTATTCGGCCTGTGGCTTGCTGTGGTAGGCTGAAGGGTCACAGGGGGGGTGCAGCATGGTGCAGGAGTGCCAAAGCGGTTTGGGAATGGAATGGACGGTTCTTCCTACCTTGACGAAGATCCATCCGGAAAGCGCTGCAGCAGAGATCTTGCAGCTGCTTCTTCCATCCCTTGCCAAGCCTCGGTCGCTTGCAGGGACACGCCATGTGCTCTTCAGGTCGGCAGCTGCTTCTCTCAGCGGCTCCTCTTGCTGGGAGAGCATCTTGTGCAATTGGGTCCTCTAAGTCCCATCCAGAAAGCAGCTGAGAAAAACAGCATTCAACAGTGCTGCTTCTCTGTGTCACAGTGCTTTCCGGATGGGACTTAGAGGAAAGCAGTGGCTCACAACTGCTAAATTGCACAAGATGCTCTCCCAGCAAGAGCAGCCGCACTGCAGAGAGAAGCAGCCACTGCCCCGGAGAGCACAGATTGAGTAGAGCAGGTCCCAAAAGGCTGCTCAGTTGAGCTTCGCCGCACGGGTGAAGCCATGCCGCATGGCTGAAACCATGCGCATGCACAGAAGCCTCACTGTGCGCATGCATGGAAGCCTTGTCGCCCCACCTTGCCGTGAGTGATGTTGAGTTGGCCATGCCTACTCAGTCACATGACCCACACACACACCAAGCCATGCCCATAGAATCGGTGGTGGTAAAGTTTAGATTTCACCACTGATTAGAACATAGAATAACAGTGTTGGAAGGGACCATGGAGGTCATCCAGTCCAACTCCCTGCACAAGCAGGAGAGTTCCAGACTTTCTAATTATGCAGGCAAGTAATTCTAAAGCTGATTTAAAACAAAAAGAAGAGAGAAGGCATTCTTGGTATTGCCATGACATAAACTGAATCAAGGAGAATGCCTTAACCTATGAGTCTGGAGTTGAAGAAATCCTACCAATTCAAAATATAAAACTGTTAGAAAGCCTCTAATAAATCATTTGCCTGCTTTAAAAATAGCCAGGAAACCATATGCTTTTCTTGCATCCAAAGACATTCTAGTTGCTGGATTTTATCTGTTTCCAGTTAAAGCAAGAACATTAGTTTAAATGTTTCTAAGAGACTAAGCCACATTGAAAAAAAGTGCAGGTTTTGGTGGCTCACTTTTTGGATAAGACATGTTTTAGATGCCTAAAAATTAGATGTTGATTGCTAAGGATTGGAATTCTCACTTCTAACAGTACTTCAAGTATACGTTCTCGTAAGTGGAGCCGTTCAACTTAGCATGCACCTTATTTTTGCACTATGAACCTATATTGGACATACGACAGTCTGACTTTCTCCAAGAATCCTTAGGCATTGGAGTAAGGAAAAGGGAGCATAAAAATCCCTCATCCCGATCACAGGACTCAGACCTCTCTTTGAAGAGGGAAGGGCTTTACTTATGTATGTCATTTAGAAGCCACCCATGTCCCTCACAGAGCACTTCTACATGGTGTAGAAGTGAGACATAAAAACATGAAGTCATATTCAGAATAAGATTTTTGCAGAGTTCCTTCATCCTCATATTAGAACATAGAAGTGAGCTGTCTAGCTGTCTATTCAAGAATTCTATACAAACACTCTTATCACCTTTCATTTGTCACATACTGTATGTATTTTGGACATATATTCTCTCTCTCCCCCTTTCCTAATCCAGACAAAGCAGTTAGGGAGAATATCAATACTAACCATTGCCACACTGCATGAAGCAGATGACATTCGGCTCTAGAGTCAATTAGGAAAATCACTGCTCATTTGTGGAACAAAACAAACACTATAAACTGACTCAAGTCCCTTTTTCTTATTCAATGAACAATATGGTGTAGAGTGAGAAAGGACATCCCTTAACTGCCTCCCCAGAGAGAAATTCTTAAAAGGTTCTTTAAAAGATAAAACATAGAAAGACAAACAAGAAGTAAGTAAATGACCATCCCTACTTGCATTGGAGTTTCTGTTACCTAGCGGCTAGTTAGAAAAGTTGTTAAATTTGTGAAGCCATTCCTACTCAACCTTTAAGGGGGTGAGAAGCTTTAAGTCAGTCTGGACTCTTGGCCACTGCCTGAACTGCCTGCAGTTTTCTCAGCGAGATTTTAGAAGTGGTTTGTCATTGCCTCCTTCCTAAAGCTGGGAGAGAGTGAATAGCAATAGCATTTAGACTTATATACTGCCCCACAGTGCTTTACAGCACTTTTTGGGAAGCTTACAATGAAGAAGCATTAATTGAATATTGCCCTTAACAATCTGGATTCTCATTTTACCAACCTTGGAAGGATGGAAGGATAAGTTCAACCTTGAGCCCCGTCAGGATCGAACTCCAAACTGTGAACAGAGTTTGCCTGCAATACTGCACTTTAACCACTATGCCACCAGCGGTCATGGCTTAAATGACCCAAGGTCACTCAACTAAGCTTGATGCTCCCAGTTCTAACTTGGTGCCTCAACCATTATATTACACTGGCTCTCTCCACTCCCAAATACTAAGAATATTAAAGTTCCTCATCTTTATTAGGACTCACTTTTCTATGTGGTGTGACTTGCGCTGCTCATTTGTTTTATTTGTAAAATGATTTTTGTAGATGATTTCATAGCCCTGACTTGGGGTATTGTTTTGTGCTGAAAGGATTTCTTCTGACCTAAGCTTCTTTTTTGCTCTAAACACTGTTTCTGACAGCTTCCCAAGGCTAAATTTTATTATCCTTGGTCACATTCGTGTAGCAGATGTACGAAAATACATCTACAGATAGCAACACTATTTCTAAATGTTGTAGTCACTGCTGCACATAGATATCTTCTTCAGTTCATAGCACAGGATCTCTCTCCCACCCACCCCCAATATTAATTAGCCAATTTACATTGTGAAAAAGAGTAGGATGTGAACTAGTATTCTGAAAAGCCTTGAAAAATCACTCCAATTCTTGGGATGCAGTTAGGTATCTAACTTTGTTTACTTCCACATGTGAACCACAAATGTGTACCTTTTTCTTGCTGCGGTTTAGCTACTTGATAAAGCATTACTAGTCAGATTCTGCCTCAAGTCACTGCAGGTGTCACTAGATAAGTTTTGAATTAAACTATGCTGTCAGCATAGTCTTTTGATACAGTTAGCTTGTCCTTGAGATGTCTTAAATCAAAAAGAAATTTGGAAACAAATAGCCCAATTCAAGGTCTATCATTCCATGCTGAAGCAAAGTAACAGCAATGAGAGAGATAATGATATAAATGCTGACTCGTTCCTGTTGCACCTTCCTTTTTTGCATGGCTCAGGATCTGTTGTGTAAAGTTCATATGCTATTCACATTGAATTTGGTCCAATATACAATTCCTTCTGCCAACACAAAAGAAAGCAATGTGTCAACTCTGAAGCAAACCTGGCTGAAGCCATCTTTTCCTGCCTCATAGTTGCCGTGAACTTTGAAGGGAGGGGAGAAGTAGATAGACTGACTACCAGTCAAAACAAAAAGTTTTCTTGTGGGAACCAAGGTCATCCCAACAGGTGGCAAGAGAGGGAGGAGAGGAGTAACCAAGCAGCCTCCCAGCTACTTTCATTGGACAATGTGGCTGGTGACATCTGGGGAGGGAAATATTTGCTCTTTTAATTAGGGGAAAAACTACAAGAACCTTTAGGGTTAGTTTTCACTAGCTGTGCCGATATGTTATATGCAAGAAACATGTTCTTTGAGGAATCTACCTGCCTCAGAGTTCTGCTTTTGGAGGATGTGTTACTCGGAACTCTGACAATGTTGCAAGTACATATAACTCCCTTTTTTATGTTTTAATGGCAGGTGAAGATTTGTGCTCCAAAACAGAATAATATTTTTCCGAAGTTTTTCTAATAGCTCCCAAACCACATGATCTTAATGGATGAAGCATGGAAAACAACCCACATGGCTCTGCATCCTCATTCAGCCAAGGTCTTTTCTATTTTGTTTTATTTTCAGGTGCTGTCAGCCACCTATTTGCATATCTGTTGGCTCCTGAATTATGACTGCTGCAAGATGGAAACAAATACTGTACCAGGACTCTTGCAAATCTTTATGTTTCCAAACAAAAGAAAAGGGCACTTGAGTAACACTGATATGGATTAACTGCAAGATTGAAAGCTGAACCAAAGATTCAATCCCATCATGAGTCAGAATTGCATAACTTATTCTATCTTGGCCTGAATATACCAGTCCTAATTGTGATCCTTATTTTGTAACAGCCTTATTTGCCTTAATACAATTTCTCAATTACTCAAATTTGCTTTGCATTTCTCCTGTTGCTTCAAATTAGCATACTGCAATTGTAAAATATATCTGCTTATCGTCAATTTTCTTCATGCTGTTTTATTTTTTTAAAATTGAGGTGTACAGCCATGCCTAAAGATGCATTTTAGAGATGAATTTTATACGATCATACGCAAGGAAAAGTTCCATCGTATTAAACAGAAGTTGATCTGTAGTGCTAAAAGAAATAATCCCATCTGTTTTTGTTTGCTGCTATATTTTAAACCAAGATTGACAAACCTACCTACTATGCTACCATCACAAGCTGAATTTTTTGCTCTGTCGTAGACTTCTGGAGTTGGAAGGCAATTCAGCAATTAATGCATTAGCTCAGTCTTGAAAGAGTTATGGCAATCAGGTGATCTGCACAATTATCTAAGTGCAGGAAATAATATTTGACTACCTTTGAGTTACCAGAATATGGTTCAATTCCCTGAAAATGTTTATCTGATCAGCAGGTTGTTGCTCATGCCAAGGATGTGCATCAGCACTAATCCTGCCCTACCTTACCCCTAGGCAGGCTGTTCTTGACTGTTCTTTTTCTCCAAACAGCACATCCTTGGCATAAGCAACACACACACACACACACACACTTGCATCTGTACAATATTTGGAGGGTGTAGGGTTGCCATATAGGCTTATTCTGAGTTCAAGACATTTTTTTTCAAAGTTTGGTCTAAAAGTAATGCAGGTAATTCTCAAGTTACGACCACAACTGAGCCCAAAAAGTTATGTTGCTAACTGCTGAAACATTTGTTAAGCGAATTGGCCCCATTTTTTGGCATTTCCTGCCACAGTTGTTAAGTGAATCATTGCAGCTGTTAAGTTAGAAACGTGGCTGTTAAGTGAATCTGGCTTCCCCACTGACTTTGCCTGTCAGAAAGTTTCATAAGTTGATCACATGACCTCAGGACACTGCAACTGTCATAAATATGAACCAGTTGCCAAGCACCTGAATTTTGATCATGTGACCATGGGGATGCTGCAACGGTCGTAAGTGTGAAAAACTTATGCTTTTTTTCAATGCTGTTGTAATTTTGAACTTTGTCACTAAATGAACTGTTGTAAATCGAGGATTACCTGTACATCTGCATTTAAAATGTCGAGATGGAACTGTCAAACCATTTTTAACTTCCTTAAGATGTAGCATCTGTCTTCACCATTTTAAAATGTTCCTTTTAGAACTATGATTCAAAGTGTACATCCACTAATTTAATTGTAGTTACCCATGTAAATATCCACACTGCATGAATTTTACATGCTATTGCTTTCCTTTTAAGATGCACTGACACCACTTTCTCTCTTACCAGTCTAATTAATCCTAAATTGTCCTTTGCAAAATTCTAAAACCACTTCTATGAAAAGGAGTCTGTCCAAGCACTCCTTTGGCTTGCAGCAGCCGTAAAGGCCAAGGTACCTGCTAAGCAAAAAGTATTCAAAGGCTTTGCCAGAGAGTTCCAGAGCAAAGGCATCCTTCATAATAATAAGCATCTATAAGGTACACTCATTTAGTCATTATCAGTTAGGAGGGGAAAGTGAAAACATCAACCATTTGTCACTGCCTGCTTTTGTGGGCTGTGGCACCCAAGTTACCCGTGTCATGAAATGGCCATTAGGAACAGCCCTGTGTTTTCTGCTAGGTAAAGCTTTGTCAGCTTTCAATTCACTAACATCATACTGGAAAGACAAGTTTTGCCTTGTTGTGAAAGGAAGTAGTTTTAAAGAATAGAAAGGTACAGTAAGAGCTTTATGAGTAATTGAATTAATGGGGTCTCAATGGGTGTATCAGGGCAGAATAAGAACTGATTGTGAAAAGAGATATCTAAACCCCTTCAGAGGTTAAAGAAAGGTGCCAGCACAGTTGGGCATTCTTCCAGCAATACCATCAAAGTCTGTACTAACAATCATAATCCATATCTGAATTGGAACAAGGATAGTCAAGTGAAAAATATTAAAATAGGCCTTTCCCATTTAGTGCCCTCCAGATGCACTGGGCTTCTAGCTTTCCACAATCCTGAGCAACTGGTCATTTCAATCTGAAGAGACAATCATTCCATGGCTTGTTCTATATCTATTCATAACATGCTCTTCTGGATATTCTTTCTCAATATCCAGAATATTCTCTTGGGTTCTTTTTCATGAGTAAAGCTCTTTAGTTTACATCTCTTTTCACAGGAATTTGGGAGCAAATTTTATTGAATAAGCACAGCTACAATTGTTCTCCTAATCTCTGAATCCAATCCTCGAGAGTGCACTTATGCAAAAACTGATGAACAGTAAAAACAGCTATCAAGCTTCATAAGATGAGCAACAATCACACATCTTCCCCTTCACATTTTCACAACAATGAAAACTGAAAAATGTATAGCTATTATTAAAATAGATATCTCTCATCTTTTCTGAACTACAGAATGAAGAGTTTGGCTGGAAATATCTTCATTATCATGCAAACATCATATTAAAGTGTTTGTGGTCATGATAGACATCTCTGCCACGCACCAAACTAAGAATAAAGAGATATTTATGCTAAAAGATCTCAAAGAAAAAACAAAAATAAATTCAATATTATTGTTTTCATACAGATCTTCTCCAGCCTCATTCATGCTTAATGGAGATAGGCATCAATTTCTTTAGAAACCATTTCAAAACAACAACAATTTTTAAAAATGACAAAAGCTAAGCATAAACTTGTTACTAAGCTGTATTTCATGCTAAGTACATTGTTATTTGCCACATGTTTGGCATGTTGACATTTACAGAAAGAACCTTGGGAAAATTAAAAACATGTCTGAGAAACAAATACATTAATGACATGTATTTGGTATGTTAAACATTATTCTGGCCATCCAGATGGAGATAGCAGTACAGAAATGAAGAGGCTCTGTCCCATAGGGAAATCATCCCTCATTTTATTTGCTGTTTTCAACATCAGAAAGCTGTTTTTTCCAGCGCCTAGTAACTCTTAATTCAGAGCAGTGTTGTGAGAACAAAGTATCAATATTTGTGGTCACAAATAATGGCATCCAAAATAAATGAATATTCCTTACATATTATGGAGCCACAGCATTCTAAAATACAAGCTGCATCTATTAACTTCCAGAGAAATATTTTAAAAAGTAATCCTTTTTAACATTTTGCTCCAACTTTCATCATATAAAGAGTCTCTTAGCCAAAACAAACTTGTGACTAGCATATACAAATTGTTGCCAAGGATACAAGGATAGAACATGTGTGCTACTTACGACTTCAGAAATAATGTAATCAACTTTAGGGGTTGAAAACTACTACCATCAATCCTAAAGTTGGTTTATATAAGGGAGGGACTGAAAACTGAATGGATTACTAGGCATTTAAAATAAATATAAAAAGTGACATTATCACAGAATGGCAAACCCAATAATCTAAAACTTCGGTAAAAATGAATTCAATTTTAGTTTTGACCTAAAATAATCCAGCACATTTTTACGCAACTACAGTAAAAATATGCAGACACTAAAGATACTGCAGCAACAAATGCACGAATGAGATTGTGAAGCACACTGGATATTCAAATGAAACTTGATAAATCTCTTTTTTTTTCCAGCATAGAAGAGAAATGATATGTTCCATTCTTGTGCCCTCACCTACTGTCTGGGATAATTAGAAACAATCATTTGGCACTCAATTTATCCTTTCCAGGACATCTTGCTGAATAAACTTTGAGTGCCTAATGGACACTCCAATACAGAGTTTGTTCAGGAGAGAATCTATATCCTAGAAATTAGAAAGTGCTAATCCAAACAAGATCCAAAGTCTTTGTTGCTAATTAGCCCACTGGATCCCCATTTCCCATAGTACCTGCACAGACTAGATTTACAATAGTGTAGAATTCTAACATGGCTAGGAAACAGACTAAAATATAAACATTGCTGGTTGTTTGCTAAGCATATTGTAGATGTGGGTGAGACAGCAAGAGACATGGAAGATAACTGTTTCAAATAATCATTACTTAAGTTTCTTCAGGATTTTTGTCCCTTTTTCCATATTTAAATTAGAATAATTAAAGAACATGGATGTTTTAAAGAAGCTAGATTCCTGGAAGTTAGTTATTCAGAGCAGGATGTGAAAGAAACTGTCACTTTCAAATAACCATGACCATTTATCTAAATCGGTAAATATTAACCAGTCAAACACTCCTATTAGTTGTCTGGCTGAATGAAGAGGAAAAATAAAGAATCACTAAGTCCACAAAGCTGTCGAAGTTTATGGTGTTTTCCTCTTTCACAAATACTACCCAAAAACTGATGGCTGTTCCCCATCTCCATCTCATGTTTCTAGTATCTGTAAGTTATTTATCACAGCCAAGGATGCAAAAGGAGAAAAAAAATACTCAAGTCAACCAGTGTTCAATTTACAAATCACAGGTGAAAAACTGATGGCAAAGTAATCTAAAGTTTTAGTGATCTTAAGCGTTTAACAACTCGGATAAACTGAGACCAGGACTGCCATAGAAAGAAGATTCTGTCTAGAATCCTGACATAAACTAACCAGGAACCCGAGCGGTTAAAGTCAGTATAAGGGTCTTTATGAATATTTAAATTATTTGAATATATTTGTTCATGCAGTAATGCATAGAATACAATCGATATAACAACTGGAAGCAAATTTCCGTTTGCTCAAAGGCCAGTTTCTCCATGTTAATGCCTTCATTTTACTAATATATGCCAAAAGAATAAAACAAGTATTTATTCCTACACAGAAACAAATTTCATCACTCGTTTAACAGCGTTCCTTTTAACAAGCTGCATGACTAGAAGATTGCTTATTAATGTGATAAATATCAAGACAAGAAGCAACTTGCAACAGTTAACAAGCCGGAGGCCTACCTTTAATATGGTTAGCCAGTGCAAAAAAGAAAGCACTGAGAATAGCAACGTCCTGTACTCCTCCATTGCAATGCTGGATGTAGTAGTCTATAAGTAACCTAAACTTGCCAGGCTAAAGTAATGCATACCTTTTGATCTCTTGGAATGGTTGCTCTTTTGATGCTCATCCTCCTCATTAATGGTAAACAGAACAGGTGTATTTGGCCTCACACCTGGCTTCTTCAGCCACTCTTGCCGGAGAGCAGCTGCTGAACCGGGCATTATTGCCTGTCCTTCCCCCCCACCCCCTTTTACAATCTGTCAGTTCCAGCTAGCTGCAAAGCAGTGGATTCATTTGTAACACATCCTGTGAGGGCCCAGCAGAATGCAAACAGCAGAGAGATACCAACATGCACTTGGCAGATAGGAGCCTATAATTTCTTGTACCTTGACAAAAAAAAAAAGGGCTAAATTAAAAGTCCATTGGTTGGAATGCCTCCTCCTCCCTCTCCTTGTCGTCCTCTTCCTCCCTTCGGAGCCTTAACTTGTTCAGTCAGATCCCAGAGCTTCTTTCCTTCCTGATGCAGCACCTTTTCCCTCCCGGTATCTTCTTTCTGCTGCTTACTGAAATATTCAGCACGGAGCCCAAGAGAAGAAAATATGATACGCCACCATTAACAGTTGCCCTGACAACAGTGACATATCCAAATCAAAAAAGAGGACCCATGAATGTCGTCTCCTCAGCTGCAGAAAAACAGGCTGCTGGAATGTCCTCTCTGTGTTCTGTCTCCCGCGGCAAAGGCAAGCTGGCCTGAACAGCTGAAACCACCTAGCAGGCTGGGCTCCCCTCAGAGGCGGCTGGAGGATGGCTGGAGCTCTTGCTGCATCTGGCCTGAGAAGTTGAAAGAAAGGGAAGCCAGCAAAAAAAAAAAAGAGGTAGGGGGATTTGATTCCAGCTTGTCCTGCCAATGAATCCTCAAGGAACCGTACCAAAGCAAAGACACCCGAGGCTGTTTGTTTCCTTTTCTTCTTAAGTCGGATCACCTTATGCAGCTCAAAGATAGCTTCTTCATAGGAGACGGATGTGAAGGACAGAAAACGGATGGTCACATTTGAGTATCTCCTTTTTAAAAGGAAGAGTTAGAAAGCAAGAGGATTCACCCTTTGCATGACACATTGGCACTTTATCTGAGGAACATTGACCAATGCAGCACAAAGGTTGATTCTGACAACAGCAGCATTGAATGTAGGTAGGACAAAGTGCCACTGACGTCTCCTGGAAGGTGAGTTGTAATACAAAAACACCCTTTGCAGTTTATAAAAATATTCCTAAATCTTTAAATGTTTGTTTAAATGTATTAAATAAACGAGCATTTGGAGTTTGGAGTTTGTCTGCTTAATTTTTTTTATTTTTATTTTTTACTTTGCATCTTCATTACTGATTATAAATGAAGATATTGAAAAAGCAATAATAAAACATGACTGTAAAATAACTATAATCTAATTTAAAAAACTAAGCAGGAAAAAGTATTTGAACTGAGCTTGACTTAAGTGTGATTTCATATAGGCATGTGGCTTTATTGGCAATATTTTTTTTTAAAACAGAAGAAAGACCATTCAAATAATTGCTTCAATAGAAACGACTAAGAATTCCATAATGTATCCATAATATTCACACGGGACTCTGGTCCTCACTGAACATCCTTTGGGGAAGGTTGGGCTCCACAAAACAGATCTTTAAGGTGTCCAGAGTTTGAAATGAATTGATAAGCAGTTAAATTATTTATGATTCTGAACTGTCAGAATAAAACTACATTCATTGGGGTTTTTTTTAATTAAAGAAATTGGGTGGCATGCCTAGTATTAAAAAAAAAAAAGCAATTGCTAGGCAGAAAAATTACTTCGCTGTTTTCTGCCAGTTTTCATTTAATCTGATGAAAGAGAATTCGCTTTAGAAATTCTTTCAGTGAAGAAGAGGATTTTGGCTAGTTTTCACGGATAGGATGTGGTGGTGTTGCACCTAGTTACATGTTGACCAAGGAAGATGCATGGATGTCCTTTAAACAGTTCTCTCGCAAAGGGGTGTACTAGAAATATACAGTTATTTGGATATGAAACAGAAAGGGCACTTGTTCTGCGCTCACACAGTAGTCAGAAAAATACATTTGAGTAAAGGATGTGCTGATAGGGTGCAACAGAGCTGCCATACCAAATCACCATCTCCACATTAAGTCAAATGTGTATTTTCCTGGGACCATGCAGCTACTGTACTGTGGCTTCTTTAAGGAGATATCAACAGATACAGGGACTATGTTTATTCATCCTCTAAACCACTTTCCCCCCTTTCTTCATGATAAGAGATGTGGCGGCACATTGGTTAGAATGCAGTATTGCAGGCTAATTCTGCCGACTGCCAGAAGTTCAGTTCTCACCAGCTCAAAGCTGACTCAGCCTTCCATCCTTCCGAGGTTGGTAAAAGGAGGACCTACATTATTGGGGGCAATATGCTGATCCTGTCAGTCGCTTAGAGAGGGCTGTAAAGTACTGTGAAGTGGTATATAAGTCTAAGTGCTATTGCTATAAAAAAGTCATCTCATCCCCTTCCCACCCAGTTACTCCTCTGCCCTCTTCCACTGTGGGGCCCTTTAGATTCCAGCTTCTCCCTCCAATCGGGGTGGCATGCCCAGTATTAAAAAAAAATGCTAGGCAGAAAAACTAATTTGCTGTTTTCTGCCAGTTTTTATTGGGAGAAGTGTTACCTAATTCATCAAATAAGCATACATGGATAACTATGCCATGAAAAAGATTCTTGTCTTAAGCTCTGTTTACATGCAGCATTGACCTGTGGTTTGCTTAACCGTACCATGATCAAAACACTGCTGGATGGACCAAACATCATATTAAGCAAAAAATAAAGTTTTACTAAATAACCCATGACCAACTGAACCATCACTTCATAGTTATTTCCTTATCTAAATAGAGAAAAGGAATGACCAAGGGGATAGGGGAAGCTGTGGGAGCAGGAGCAATTTCTGACTTCCTACCAGCTTCCCCATTGACTTTCCTTGTAGGCTGGCAAGGAGTGCTAGAAATTATGATTACGTGGTTGCGGCTGACTGTGATGGTGTGGCAGCACTGAAGCGGCTACAAGTTTGCCAAATTTCAGTCCCATGGGAGTCGTGTATCCCTGCTTTTGGACCCATTCTGTAAGTTAACCCATTTGAGATACGTTGACTGAAAAATTGTTGCACTGCGATGTAACACTTCAATTGAAGGTTACAAGCAATCAAGCAGACATGAGCACTGACTCCATAATGGCTGAGTTGATCTTTATTCAAACCAAAAATCATGCAGCATGACATGTGAACTCAAACGGATTACAAGGATGGGAGCAATTAGCATGCACTACAGTTATGAATGTAATCTAATAGTACTTTGGTGCTTTCTGAAGAGACTGTGATTAGTCAAAAGTGAAAGGAAGCCAGACGCTCCATTAAATAGTATTAACCTTTATGTTTTTTGGCTGATATGGAATGTCCAAGGTTTACAAAAGAATTACAAAAATAGTTTTTGAGCTAATCCTAGGGAACAAAATAATTCACATTTGTACTTTTACTAAAAGAAAATGCAAGGACTCCTTGTAACTAAACGGAATTATTTACTTTGGATTGACTGCATTGACAAAAATACAACCAACTAAATAAGTTTGGGCTAGTTATTCTCTCTCAGCCCAACCCATCTCATGTTGTTGTTTTGGGGAAAATAGGAGGAGAGGGAAGATGTATTGGATATGTTTGCCTCCTTGGATTCTTTGTAAAAATAATTCAGGCAGGCAAGCAAGCAAGCAGACTGGCTGGTTTATCTTCTCCATTGTGGCAACCTCACAAAATAACTTTGTTTCCACATGCAGGGCTAAGGCATTTGCAATAATTTTATCACCAGACAAACAAAATGTTTCTCAGTATATCAGGAACATTTCTATTTTACAATCTATGCAACTGAAAAAAAATTAAAAATATACAGGGTAGAATTTCAAAGTGATAGCAATTGAAGATCAAAAAGAGAAAAAAATGGTTTAACAATGACATTTTAAATCAGGCTCAGTTGATAAAATGTTTTTATGTTTCTTAAATTCATATTTTAAAATTCTTGAATACTCTTGCACAAGACTGTTTTTGAGGAGATGCTTGGTTATTTTAAGTTGCATGTGTAAATTGGGCAAGAAAGATTTAAGAACATTCTGAATAATCCATATTTAGCATACGTCACCTATATATGACATATCGTTCTGGCCTGTTGTAGGATGATGCTTGAGTTACACGACAATTAAATTGACTATGAAAAGGATCCCACTGCATAAGAATAGATTGGGGTAAATAGATGCATAACATGCAGTGACACCACCAGAAAGCAGGTCCATAGTAAACACTCCCTCTCGGAGTATCTGGAAATTATAAATTCACTCTCCCTTCCCCTACCAACATCATTCCAGCAAGCATGCAATAACCAAAAATACTATGACAGATGGGATGACAAAATCCAAAAGGATTAGGCTAGATCAAGAAATATTCATAGAATCCATATGGCTTAAATCTCAAAAATAGAAATGGCTATCCATATGCGAAGTCACAAACAACAAGCTAGCTTTGTTTCATGTCCATTAAGTTCCAAACTTCTAGGAATTCTGGAAAGAATTTTCATTTCCACAAATCTGGAATTCTATTCTATTCTATTCTATTTTTTCTATTCTACTCTACTCTACTCTACTCTACTCTACTCTACTCTACTCTACTCTACTCTACTCTACTCTACTCTA